>BSQZ01000027.1:2365000-2567500 GCA_033239005.1 Lamellibrachia satsuma
ACACGATGTGGTACGACGATACATGATACACTGGTGTGAAAGCCTCGCTTACTCCAAGACACTTTCTGGTACGACGATACAGGATACATTGGTGTGAGAGTCTCGCTTACTCCAAAACACGTTGTGGTACGACGATACATGATACATTGGTGTGAAAGCCTCGCTTACTCAAAGACACTACAACAAAACAGTCGTAACTTATAAACACGTCAGTGGATAACGCGATGTCTTGGAGGAAGCACACCCTTTCTGGAACATACGCGGCTTTACAACGAATAAACTCTAATTGGTTATTGCCTGGCGAGGGAGGAAGGTATCGATAACACTTTTGGACCTTGGAGCTTGGAGGACTACACACACACAGGCGATCCATTAATCGTATCTCGACACCTAACATACAAACGGGTAACGTCGAAGGTCGATAAAAATTTTCACATTCTATATATGGTTTACAAGTCACAAACCACGACTGAGCGAGCATTTAATATCGTCGGTCGAGTAAAACGCAATCACCGTGACACGTGACCGTTTGGAATGACTAGGTTATGACGTAATTACCAAATAGTGTTTACAATATATGAAGGTTGTGATAGAAATATTTTCTTCTTCAGAAGTTCAAAGTTAATACAGACTTTTAGGCTCACTTGACACACGAAGTAGGGTAGAGAAAATACACATTCCCACACAGGACAATACATGATTGAAGCAGATGAACTAGTGATTGGGTAAATGTCAACAATATCTATGTCTTAAAAATCCACAATTACTTGACAGGAGTGGGCCACTTTCATGTGGTTGAGTTGAAACATGTTAAACCATGTTTCGTGCTTCAAATGGCAATCTTGTTAAACCTTGATATAAATATTCAGTGCGATAAACAACAGTTTGGACGTTTGATTCGTCGTCATTAATTTTCTCTCGCTGCACGTCGTTTTGTGTTGTCACTTCAACGTAATGTGTCTACGTGTTTGTCTGTTGGGCGCACGACGGCGCCAATGATGCTGATGTATTGACACAGAGATTGTTCGCCTGATGCCAAAGACGGCTGCGCACGAGTAGAAACAAATATACATCGCACACACACGCACGTACGCACGCACGCATGCACGCACGCCGCACACACGTTCCATTCAGACCAGCGTTTAGTTGCTAATTGGCTGGGAGACACCATGTCGCATGACAAATCGATTTACACGAGCGATTAGTTGTCCGATTGGTTGGGCGACACAGTGTCTCCCGCCCATTTGGACAACTAATCGCTCGTTTGAACGGGCCTTCAGTCAAACCATGGACATATATTCAGAAGTCCATGGTCAAACTACCTGGCACAAATTTAAATTGTGACGTCAAATCAGTACGCGATCTAACGGAAACCATGTTAACTGTCATTGTCCAACGCTGGAATGTCCGCGACATGACGTCAAAACCTTCCGAAGTTGGTTCATCATTGTAGGAGAACGTTCATAACACATTGGATATCTATTAAATTTAGCTTTTGTAAACTTCAAATGCAACCTCACGTAAATAACTACAAGTACCTCGCGAACTGTTCTCCTTTTAAAATAATTATCACAGCTGCAAATAGTCCCGTTTGTCATCATTGCCACAGTCAGCATTTGTAATGATTACTTTTATCATCTTCATCATCATCATCATCATGCGATTCATTGCAATCATATTAGACAACGACAAGTTAACATACCAATCACAATCTAATCAAGCCCGTTAAATGCATAACTGCAAAGTAACTGCAAACAAATCATCACGGGGAGTCTTCATTATGGGTGAACTAATCTATATTCTGGTGCTAGCATAGGACACCAGAGAGTAAACGAATTAGTGATGGCATGTTTGTGCATTGAATAAAATAAATAAATTTATACAAAACTTAGAAATCAACATTTTCAGATCGCACGCACGCACGCACGCACGCACGCACGCACGCACGCACGCACGCACGCACGCACGCACGCACGCACGCACGCACGCATGGACGCACGCACGCACGCACGCACGAACGCACGCACGCACGCACTAACGCACGCCGCCATCCCGCACGCACGCACGTACTCACGCACGCACTGTATATATATATTTATATGTATATGTATATAAATATATGTATATATATATATATATATATATATATATATATATATATATATATATATATAATTATATATAACAATGACAGCGCCGTGTATCACCTCATAAATGCAATTGATGTCACACTCGGCGCTGCCGCTGTTCCCTCTCCAACCATCAAAAGTAGCTATCCAAATGACAAAGGCCATCTAAGCGTAAACAAAACGTTTTTGGCACCAAGGGAAAAACTCGACATTATTTCCCAGCGGCTGTAATTACTTTCGAGAAGGTCACTGTCTGTAATGTATGAATGATTCAAGCCTACGCGAAATTCGGTACAAAGGCGTGAGTGTAATATGCAATGGTCGGGCGGAAACATCGATCAGTGTCGTCCAAGCATAAGCGAGCTTTAATATAACAGCGAATCGCTGTCACACCGTGCGAGCTGTGATCGATTATTGCAGTTTTTTTAACGATACATCACGGCTCTTTCAATGCAGCGCCAGCAGCGTTAATAGTCCGGAATAATAACGCGCTTACTGTAATAAATACGTGTTCTTTCTCACAGGGAGCAATGGAGAAACACAGAAACGAAACAATGCACATGGTGAGATCGTACTAGAGGGAGGGAGGGAGGAGAGGAGGGAGGGAGGAGGGAGGGAGGGAGGGAGGGATGGAGGGAGGGGAGGGAGGGAGGAATGGAGGGAGGGAGGGAGGGAGGGAGGGAGGGAGGGAGGGAGAGAGGAGAGAGAGAGAGAGAGAGAGAGAGAGAGAGGAGGGAGGGAGGGAGGGAGAGAGAGAGAGAGAGAGAGAGAGAGAGAGAGAGAGAGGGAGGGAGAGGGAGAGGGAGAGGGAGAGGAGAGGAGAGAGAGAGAGAGAGAGAGAGAGAGAGAGAGAGAGAGAGAGAGAGAGAGAGAGAGAGAGAGAGAGAGAGAGAGAGAGAGAGAGAGAGAGAGAGAGAGAGAGAGAGAGAGAGAGAGAGAGAGAGAGAGAGAGAGAGAGAGAGAGAGAGAGAGAGAGAGAGAGAGAGAGAGAGAGAGAGAGAGAGAGAGAGATTCAGTGAATTAGGGAGATCCGGCCACGTGGCGAAGAAGAATGGACGAGCGACTCCGCCGCACTGGTGACGCACTCGATCAATTGCTGCTAGGTCCGGGTCGTTTCCGGATTGTTGGCAGCAACCAGATATCAGCCAAGTGACGAGCCACAAATACGAACAAGACAATACACGACTCCGACGATAATGACGACGACATTGATGCCAACAATCTTGTCACAGACATGACATTTGGTTCCAACACATTGTTTGACTCCCAGGCCCCGACTCCCGTGATAAAATGCGAGCCAACTAAAGCTACAACTGCGTGTTTTGCCCCATTAGCCTGTAGGCTGATGTGCCTAACGGAGATTCAGTTTGTACCATCTGGTGCCCCCAGGAAAACATCTGCGTCATCATCTGAATTGGAGGATGAGTTTAGTTACTTAATGATTATAATAGCAGCATTATTTGAATATACCATCTACTATGATAATTAATTGGAGGTCGTCACTTATGTCCAATATTTCAACACCGAATTAAGGTGATACACGATGGTTTTAACTAAAATTTATAATAAATAAATTATGCACTCACGATGTGAGTATGAAATTATATTAGTTGATGAAAGCGCGGCATGCCACCGCATAAATAATAAATATCGGAAAACCGCACAAATCTTCCATTAGTCTTAACGAGAAAATGCGAAATACGATAACATAATACTCTGACAGACTTACAGCGAGATACAATAGAGATAATCATATAGTGCGTCATTAGTGCAGGGCCATTCTGCTTTGGCGCCAGGACTGTGGGCTTAAAGCAAGACAGTGGTATTATGCACACTCGGCGAAAGCCTACTTCAAGTACAGATGTTGAACTCAGTTTGCAAGAAACGTTGATCGACTTAGCAAACCACGCGGCAAGTGCTAACATCATTTAGGCCCCCTAGAGGTCGTTGACAGAAACAACAACGTTGATGTTATTACACGATCACACAATTTAAAGAAAATTTTGAGAAAATACGCTTTACGCAGATTTAGGAAGGATTGTAGTTAGTGAAGTAGATGGACACAAATTGAAACAAGCGAGACAATTTAATTACTTCGGGAGAATCACACAAGAAGACATCGTTTTGATAAATATGTTAAGAATTGCTATGGGAAAGATCGCCTTCACCAATAACAAAATGCGACTAACAAAAATAATGGATAAATCGCTGGAGAAAAGAGTAGTAAACCATTGGTAGGGTGTGTAATATTAGCTTCCATTTTGAACTTCCAATTTTTATCGTCAGCTAAATCAACATTCATAGGCCTACAGTGTGTTTACCCGGTTCAGGTGAGAAAACAAAAAAACAAAACAAATGGATTCATATTACTGGATGACCATTGATCAACGGGAAAACAAGCATATTATTGTCACTCGGTGGCAAGTTACAAGTGGGAACTCGTTTGATTTCCTGTGCTACACAGTACACAAACACTGACATGATTCACATAAATTTATTTAAATGGGGATGCCACATTAAGATTTTGTCATCAGATCAGGCAAAAAGTCACACGATCGGGTCACTATTGCGTCATGCTCATACGTTTCTGCAAACAAACCTGTACTTGACAACAAACAACTATCCCTCCATCATGGACGGATAATTAGGCGATAGTTCCCTAGGTGGGTACAGTATACATACACCATCAGCGGCCGTTTTGATTAAGCGTGGCCGTAGTCCGCCACACTTCGTGCAGTGCTGACACTTAGCCTTCTGTAGGCGCATTGACGAGGTTGGTGGATATGGGTATACCGGTGGATGTGAATGTACCGGTGGAGGTGGGTGTAGCGGTGGATGTGGCGCGATATCGCTGTCCCTGGCGCTGTCTGTACAATCGGGCTGGAACAAGTAGCAACAACTGCCGTCATATCTCTCACCACAGCACTGGTTCCCATGACTGGCGGAGCACTGGTTCGTCCGACTGGCGAAATACGGTACAGTCCGGCGATGCATGCGCCACCGATAGATGGCGTAGATGGTGGCGCAGTACAGCGCCGTCATGATTCCGAGCACAGACAACGTGAGCTCAGCCATGCCGGTCGAACCTCACTTTTCCTACACATCAATCAGAGGAGCGCCGGACGCGGCGATGTTGTCCCATACACAAATGGTGTACCTGGAAAAAAATCAAGTAGATGGGTCATCCCTACATCAACAAGACAGTACCTTCCTGGAAAGAAAGGAATCCATTGGTAGCAATGCTTTTAATCGTGAATCAACTTTTGACAACTTAATAATGATATCTTGTTTTTACACTCATGATAGATAGTTGCAATTGTGCTATTGTAGTTGAGCAGAACAGCGTACTTCACTGTCTGTGTGATTTTGTGCCGCCACACGACACAATTCCTCCGTTGTTCTCACTCTTCTGACATTGATGGTGTCCGCGCTGGTGCATTATGGGATGCGAACACTGTTGTACGTGGCAATAAGGGAGTGCTACGTAACGCAAACGGAAACGTTACTAATTACTAATTGGACCTTAAAAAACGATGAACTTTGGGCATGGTTTTATTGTGAACAATCGCAATGGTTGTGACGCCCAATTAATTGCTCTAGGTTGCTCTGTTATTTCTGTGCATCGCGATATTTCTGAACTTTTGGTCTAGAAAAATATTTATGCCATTAACAGATCAGAACTATTCGGGTTACATTTGCTAATATTTCTTGACTGCGCTGTCCTCCAACAACTCGGTGTCTTAAAGAAATTTACGTTGTTGTAGTGTGCATAAATTAACCACCAGTATGCCCATAGGAGCTATTGTGGAAGCGTACATGTATGCATTCGTCATGTGTGCCAGTAGCCTTCCAAGTGTCCCTACGAATTATTCATGTAGGTGACTGTGGCACCAGGAATCATGGATAGCATCGATTTTGTTCTAGTTCCAAGTGCATCATAGTCTCGCTTATCCGACTCTCGTTCGCCTTCGTGAGAAGAGTCTGGCCTCATAGGTGTGGTCTCGTTGTTACGCACTGTCACCACTCCATTTTGTTTAGGCGTTCCCGTGAAGCGTCAGCAGCCAATCAGCGTCTTTATCGAGATTATACACCCACAGAATTGGCCTAATTACACTTTTCAGTCTGACAGTTGTGTCAATATATAGTCAAAGTTAATTCGAATTGCATCGTATAATCTGATAAAAGTTCGATCACTTTTATTTTATGGATTAGCCAAATGCCCGGGTTGACATCGTAATTAGCTAATTAGCTACTGAGGCTGCCGACCAAATATCTTTGCTGTTGACTACGGTTTGTCTAGTCTAGTCTAGTCCCAAAGGCAGTTGACTATGGTCGCTTGGCGGCATCACCGTCACGACCCCAGCCGCGAACTATGACAGAGGGGCACGGACCACAGTCACTTTTCCCATAGATGACCATTATAATGTTCTTGCGCCTACATTAAAAAATTATCCTACGATTTTTTATTTCACAGCACGTGACAGACCCACTAAGACACCTGGTGTGTGAAATTCGTAAAAATGACATACCTCCTTTTCGCACAAATTGCTTCAACGCATGACACCCCTGCATTTCTGCAATGAAATTCCCCGGTTTCCAAAATATAAGCACATCATGCCTAATGGCCACTGTGTCCTTACGCAACAGGTATCCCAACTGACAAATGGCATCATTTCAAAGCTCATATGCTAATTTGCATAAAAAACATCAGGTACATTCACTCATTCACACAATATCTGCTCTCACTAATACACCCAAACTGCACAATTATTTTTTTCCTAGGGACTCTTTATCGTTGTAATGGCGGATGCATTCTCACTGTGGTTAGTATCTAGAGGCACAGGGAAACGGCCGTTCGAAGTCGCCGCAATTGTAGTCTCGCTTATCCAACTCTCGCTCGGCTTCGCTAATCCGCCGAGAAGAGAGTCTGGCCGCAGAGGCGTGGTTTCGTTGTTAACCACAGGAACCATTCCATTTTGGTGTAGGCGTCCCGGGAAGCGGCAGTAGCCAATCAATTACACTAATTTATTTGACCTGATTTAACTTTTCAGCCGCATAGTTGTGTTGGTATAATCAACGTTTAAAGTTAATTCGAATTGCATCGTATGAAGTGATACAACTCTTATTATACGAATTATTCAAATGCCCGGGTGACATCGTAATTAGTTAATTATGTGTGCGCCCAGAATCGGGCGCATACATAATTTCCGCCACAATCAAAACCCCACTCTGCATCTAGGTGAAGATGTGTGCGACAAACGGTGGCGCCACAGCGCGGATCTTGGATAATCGAGGCTACCGTAATGGCAGATGCATTTCAATCAATCAATCCTTTACACACACTTACAATACAATAAATAAAAACAAATTAGTAAAAATGTGCAACAAATGTGAATTTGTAAAGAATACACAAGGGTGAGTTGGAAATGGGGTGAACAGAAGTACAATACATGAACTTATCTATAGTTCACCACTTAGCGTTGATTATCCAGGCTCCGTGCTGTGGCGCCACCGTTTGTCGCACACGTCATCGCCTGGATGCAAAGTGTACTTTCATTGTGACGGAAATTATGTATGCACCCAGATTCAGGGTGCTTACATAATTAGCTAATTACAATGTCATCCGGGCATTTGGCTAATTCATAAAGTAACACAGAACTTTTTATCAGATTATATACGATGCACTTCGAATTAACTTTAAACTTTGATTATATTGACCTCTGAACTACCAATTGGCGATGCATTTTAAGAACCACAAAGGTAGTTGTTTAGAGTTATTTACTTACGTGTTTGCTGCTCACTCGATATGCTTTTCTCCCTGTCGGAGGAAGATGGAAACAGTGGGTGAATTGAGTGGTGAGCCACTCTCCAGAGGGCGTCACTGTGGCTCTGTTACCGGAAAATATCGGGTGTAAGCTATTGGGTGATAAATAAACAGATACGTGAGCAAAGAAAGGTAAAGAATACCCAACGACTAATGAAAGAAGATTTTCATATATTTGACTGGATAGTGTTATATGCACATACACATAGTGTCCCGCTATACTATTTGTATCGATATACGTTTTAGTAATAAGGCCCCGCTAAAGCGCGCTGATTTGAAATATGGTTTGAAACCACTCTCACTGTGCGCATCAACATTGGTATTATAAAAATAACCCTTTGCGCACTTTTATTTTCCATGCGAGACTATCGAATCAAAAGTTTGGATGGATTGTTTCCGGATGATTAACTAAATATACAGCAATTTCTGTTAGTTAACCGAACGTTGTTTTACGGAACATTGTAATACTTAATTTATTAGTATTCGTAACATCTCGGTTGGTTAAAATAATATCCATATAAAACGTGTTACTGTAATGATGTTTCACCTCTTAACAGTTTCGAAAATACACAGTTTGGCGATGAATTAAAATACACCAGTGTTACGACATATAGATAGATAACGCTTTGCAGCATATAAAGATACCGCTTTACGGCATATAGAGATACCACTTTTTGGCATATAAAGACCGACCAATGGACTAGGGTGTCATCTCGGTAGCCCCCGTGTCTCTAGCCCCCGTCCCAGTAGCCCCCCAAAGTGTGAGAATTAAGTGCCAGTAGCCCCCGAGGTGTGAGAATTGAGTGCCACTAGCCCTCCAGTCAGTATGCTGTTGATTTAACACACACCCTCTTTCTAGATATTTCTAATTGTAGGTAGAGTGTAAGGCATTTGTGGTGGTCAGCGATGATGGAACTGTGGTGAAAGCTGAAGATAGCCACAATCACCAACCCTACCCTGGTGACGTACAAGCGTGACAGTTGAGAGGAAACACGAGGAAGCGAGCCAGGGATGAAACGACTTCAATGCATGCGATTTACGATCAGGAAAAGTTGAAACTGCTTCAACAAAGTTCGACTTCGATGGCTTCACCAGGTGAGACAGTATCTGCTCTGCCTCAACACCAGCGTGTCAAGTCATCACTGTACCGTGAACGGAGGAAACGCTTCCCCCTAATGCCATCCACAAGAGGTGACATTGACCTGGATGGCCAGTGGACAACTACGGTTCAAGGAGATCAGTTCCTGCTTGGCGAGGATGGCGATGGAGCCGACAAAATAATAGGGTTTGCATCCAACTCCGCTCTGCATGCGCTAGCGAATGCTGATACCCATCACATGGATGGGACGTTTGCAACAGCACCAAGGCTGTTTTATCAAATAGTCACATTGCATGCATTCGTTCTTGGGGTGATGCTGACACTTGTGTTTGGTCTGCTCCCCAACAAAGATGGGAACACCTACATTCGTTCTTGGAGTGATGCTGCCACTTGTGTTTGGTCTGCTCCCCAACAAAGATGGGAACACCTACATTCGTTCTTGGAGTGATGCTGCCACTTGAGTTTGGTCTGCTCCCCAACAAAGATAGGAACACCTACATTCGTTCATGGAGTGATGCTGCCACTTGTGTTTGGTCTGCTCCCCAACAAAGATGGGAACACCTACATTCGTTCTTGGAGTGATGCTGCCACTTGAGTTTGGTCTGCTCCCCAACAAAGATGGGAACACCTACATTCGTTCTTGGAGTGATGCTGCCACTTGTGTTTGGTCTGGTCCCCAACAAAGATGGGAACACCTACATTCGTTCTTGGAGTGATGCTGCCACTTGTGTTTGGTCTGCTCCCCAACAAAGATGGGAACACCTACATTCGTTCTTGGAGTGATGCTGCCACTTGTGTTTGGTCTGCTCCCCAACAAAGACGGGAACACCTACATTCGTTTCCTCAGTTTGGTGAAGGTAAAGTCTGAATCAATCGGATTCACCATCAGCCCCCAACGTATCATGCAGGATTTCGAGAAAGGTCTGATGAATGCTTGCCTACACGTGTTCCCCGGAGTGATTATCAAGGGGTGCTACTTCCACTACGCCCAGTGTCTGTGACAGAGAATCCAAGGTATAGGACTATCCGTAAGCTACAGAGAGAACGCTGACCACAGGAATTGTTTTCGTATGCTGCTAGCGATGCCATTCGTCCCCGTGCCACATGTGAAAGACGCATTTCAATTTGTCAAGAACACAGCACCGGATGTACCCCGTGTACGAGACTTCAATGACTACTTCGACAGGACATGGATGAACGGGCAGTATCCAATCGAAATGTGGAATTTCTTTAAATATGACGGCCCTCGCACCAACAATCACGTTGAAGGGTATCATACACGACTCATGCGGAAGGCATGCAAGATACACCCCAATATCTTTGAGGTGGTCGAGCTGTTCAGCCAAGAGGAAGCCGCATCATTCGTCTCCATCCTCCAGCTACAGCCGGGTCAGCCCGCTCCCAAGCGCAGGAAAAAGTACATCAACCGCGATGCTCGTTTGGACGAACTTGGACTGGGATACATGCTGTGTGACCGGGGGATTGAGTCGTAGCTCGGTGCCATTGGCCACATGATGGACAATTTCATTTAATTTCATTGACTAATCATGCTTGCATATGGCCATTTTTACAGCATGTATCATTCACAAATTCTTTTTTGCTTTGTTTTTGTGTGCAATTAATTCCATATCATGTCATGCGACGGTTGTTGGGATACCATTTTCACACAAGCAACGCGCGACATGAAGCACAATTAACACAAAACGCATATTAATGAGGTAGACTAGTTGTAAAAAAAATTTACCCGTATGAAATTTCGCACTGCCCGAATGTGCATTGCAAATTATCTAAGTGTATCATAAATCACTATGCCATACTTTTATCGTGTGGTAGGGCATACATTTAGTTTACTTATCTATGTAGGCCTATGTATGTCATGCATTGCTTAACGTATTATAATATAAATTTCGTGTCTGAATGAAGAGGAAAATAATTATAAGCGTCATTCTTCAATGTATTCCAATTTTATATTATTGACTTGTGAATTAATAACATTTATGACTCTGTCTGTTTCATTACGTCGTTGTTAGAAATAAACAATTAAATGTAATCAGTTGCCGCTAGCTGGCTCTGGTATTATTGGTACTTTGGATACAGAGAAGCCAATTTCCACACCCAGCAACCACTGACCAAGGCTAGACAGATTGCAGTTGCAAAATATTTCGTGAATGTTCGCATGATCATCGATACTGCACAACGCTTTCATGTCAACTCTATCACACGAGAACGGTGGCTAGACATGTTCCTGGTTTTCGTGTATCACAATTTCATATGCCATTTGAATATGACGACCGCGTACGATTCGTCAGTTTATTAAGCGAATTTTGTAACGTGTTCATGTATTGCTTTGGACAGGTGCATAACCTGGTTACGCCAACAATTTATCACTGGTGCAAATTACGTCAATGCTTCAAATCTTCTCAAATTTTACGCTCCATTGATGCAAAATTTTGAGTTCTTTTATCGAATGGTATGTTTACAATACTTATAAAAACAGATCGGTTGTCACAATTGTTTTATTCAAAGTATGTCGTCAACAACATCGCAACAAAACAAGTGAAAGACAAACTTTGCACGAAAGAAATTCAAGCACAACGTTGACACTTGCTTACTTACTTCGAATATCAACATGCACAGTAACGAAACAATTTGCAATAACGCTGGCATTATTCATTCCAATGTTTACGCTAGCCAAAGTGTCGTTGCATCATTTGCTTAAGACAGTGGGTATTGACATAGTTAAGACAATGTTGACGCTAGCCAAATTGTCATTGCATCATTTACTTAAGACAGTGGGTATTGACATAGTTAAGACAATGTTACCAATAAAACACATACAGCATTTCTAGAAAGAAACACAAAGTCTGACGGATCAAGCAACATATGACACATGGCAGTGTAAGATCTGATTCATGTCACGAAACAGCATACTGTAGTCAATAGTCTTAAGTTTCGTAAGATGAAATTAATCATGTTTTTTAAAAACAAGTACATTAAATCTAAACATCCACCTAATAGATGTAAAAGACGAAGTTGCATAATATTTTATGGCTATGAATGACCGTAAAATCGGTTGCCGTTCCTCTACGCACATGTTTTTTTTTTAAAGACAATAGAAAGTCAGTGTGAACACTGCTCACAATCTGTAAATCAAATTTACATTATAAACTGCCTTAAAACATCGGATGGACAAACAACCAAATATCGCTGTTTAAAATACGGCATAACAATTCTGCAGAGCGTATCTTGAACTACAACCTATATTACAATAGTGTTCGCTAGGTGTCAGTAGCACGCCATCGCCAGAACGAGCTATCTAACACATGGCTTCAGATACACCGCTATACATCAAACATCGAGGTGCGTCACTGTATTGAGTTTGTCACATACGTTACTGTGAACATCTGCTTTCGAATATCAAAGACCATAAAATAACTGACTAAAACAATAACAGTGGCCACATTACCACCCATTCGTATATTCACGTCTACATAACACATTTATGTGAAACCAATGTACAATGCTGTGTCAAATGTCATTGAAGGAACGCCAACAAAAACACACACACACACACACGCACACAGCAACACTACGCAATATCACGCTCCAAATACAAGAACGGTACGAAACAAGACCGACATCAGTTGCTTCAAAATCAGTCAACCGCAATCGATTTCTGAACGACTGAATTACCTGTTACACTACAAAGTCTTTCGGTTAGTCATGTTAAAAATAATGTTAACTTAACATTACATTGCATATATAACGATGTCTGTAAATGAATATACTATTTGTAAAAAAAATGTAATTGCAATGTAATTGCATAATTAAAAAATAAAGGCTATCTTTACAAGAAATGCTTTGGCATGCGTTATTTATCTACGTCACACAATGAGTATCAGTGTTGCCTGTTGGAATAGAAGCCAATTATTCGCCGATGGCAGGAGACAATTCTGCATATTGTTGAATAACGAAGTGATGCGTTGCGTACGACCAGCATCCGATTAGTGTTTATTATAACTATAGTGCTTCTAGAAAGTGTTTATGTTATTGTCTACTGTCTCTTGCAATCTGACGTTCTGAAGATATAATCTGCCCTACATTCTTTGTATTAGATAACAAGGACTACACACGGAATATTCAACTGAATAACTCAGTTGTCAATAATATTGAAACCGAATACAATGTCAATGTGCATACAACAAACTTAACCTGGACCTGTAACCTGGCCCGATTTACGAGAGGGGAAACAATATGCGGTTAAAAAGTTATTGTGTTACGGACTGCCTATTGTGGTTACAGTATCAGTTGGATTAGGCATACGAAGAACGACAAACCAATCAATCTCCATAAACGTGTAGCGGTGTCCCCCTCACGTCTACAAATGGCAGAACTCTTTTGTCCTTTCGCCAGCCAGAATGAACAGCCATACAGTCGTTGGTCCCGAGTAGGAACAGCGACGCTCTCTACGACCCCACGGCTAGTAGCCACTCATGTTAAAGAGCGAGCCGACAGTTCCTCGATTGCGTTCTGCCAACTCACGAGCAACATCCGTCTGGAGTCTCGGCGCCCGCACCGGCTCGTTCGTCGGGCCGCCGTAGTCGGTCAGCAGGGATCCCATGGTTCCCTTGTTACGCTCCGCATACTGGGCTGCCTCGGGTTTGACGCGTGCGCCCGGCCGGGCGGACGACGGCAGTCCGGTCGGGTCGGAGATCACCTTGGCGGCGGTGCCTTTGTTTCGGACGGCGTACTCCTGGGCCTCCGGCTTGACTCGGTTGGCCGCGCGGTCAGGCGGCGGCGCCGGGTGGCCCTGCATGCAGTCGCTCATCATGCCCTTGTTCTTCTCGAACGTGTCACTGGCCTCGGGCCGGACTCGCGGCCCGGGTCGCGCCGAGTGGTAGTCGGCGTTGAGGTCCTGGTTGAGGAACTTGTCCATGACGCCCTGCAGGTTCTTCTCGGCCGTGTCCCGCGCCTCGGGCTTCACCCGGGCGTCGGGACCCCGTGCCGACGACCCGCGCTCCTCCTGTCGCAGTATCCGCTCCATCTGGCCGCCGCGAGACTTCTCCACCATGTCTTGTGTGTCCGAGCCCTTGCCGCCCTTCTGCGGCGTCCTGTAGTCGCGGTTCGCTTCGTAGTCGTACCACTTCTCCGACTCGCCGCGGTTACGTACGGCGATCTCCTGCCCCTCGAGCGTGCCGACCCGCGGAGTGTCGCTATAGTGAGGCGTGCCGACCTCTGGGTGGTGGCCGAACCACTCGTCCACGTTGCCATGGCGGTTGCGGTCGAGAAACTCGCCGGCACCCGGCGCTGTCAGTCTTGCTTGCGGTGGCGCCTTCGGAGTCGCGTCGCCGCCTCCGTTCTCGTAGAGCGCCCAGCCGGGAGAGCCGGTCGGCCTCACCTGCAGACACGACAAACACTGGTTTACATCCACCGTCGCAACAGGAAGAGACAATCATCTCCAAGTAACTAGACACTTATTTGGAACAGGGATGTCGACGCGGTCGACCGTCGACGCATCTGAATAGTTGGGATCACGAGATAGTAAGTTGAACTTCTGGCGAATAGGCAGCACGGGAAAGAGAGAATTCATGGATGTTCAAGGGAAAAAACTTAGAGAAAGGTTTTAATACCAATTCAGTGGAAAAACATAATTCCGATTTGATAATTTTTTTGAAAATGGTCATACTGGTTAAATATGTTCATACTATAATTATATATAAATTTACATTATTTTTATTTTATATATCGTTCGACACCATATCGGCAGAAAAACTGGAAAATAATTGCTTGTGTAGACCAGCCAAAAATACATTTGCATGATCGTCAACGGAAAATAAACAGTTATCCACACATATACCAGGGATGGGCGCAACACTAGGAGTATTGCGTATTCCAGCACGCAATGTTTTGTATTGCAAAGTAATCTGCAATACCTTTTTAATTTGCAATACAATATTGCAAGTATTTGCATTACAATATGTCAATTATTTACACAGCAGTAATGCAACTACTTGCAATACTGTAGTGTTGCACCCATGCCTGGTATGTAGTACTATCTACTCACCCTGTCTGCATTATCGCCCGTCGTCTCGGTGGAGTACTGCGGCGTGCGATGTCTCGGTGGCGTCGCCTGGTAGTCGTCGGCCGGGCCGTGGTCGTGTCGGTACCAGTCCATCGTGTCCGCCTTGCCGATCTTCTGTTTGATGTCGTCGGCACCGGCGGCTGTCAGCTTCTCCCGGGGGCGCGGCGAGAAGTAGTCGCGGTTTTCGTCGTGCTTGTACCAAGGCTCGTCACGCCCGTAGATCTTCGTCGAGTACTGCCTCGCATCGGCCGTCGGCTGGCGCGGCGCCGGCGCCGGGTCCGTCGGGTTGGCCGGGTCGTGCTGGAACCACTGGCCAGGCTCGCCCTTGTTCTTCTCCGCGTATTCGTGCGCGTTCTGCATGAGGCGGGACGGGGGCGACGGCGCAGCCTGCAGGCGGGTACAACAGCTCGGTTCTTAGAGACGGCGTTTGACATTATCTTTTAGCTTTTGTAATTAAATGAATAAACTGGTTCACATGCGTGAAAAGCGTCCCCACATTACATATACGACATGGATTCAGTTTGTAACCGTCACAAGATAAGATCCATTTCTCATAAACACGTTAGGCAATTTAGTCATTCATATAACTGGGCACCATACCTCAACGTTCTTGCCGTCGTGCCGGAACCAGTCGCCGGTGGCGCGTGCACGCAATGCGTACTCAGTCGCCTCGTTCCGCGTACGGGGATGCATCGTGGGGGAGTGGGGGCGGCCCGGTGTCACAGGCATCGTCGTCTTCCGTGTGTGTCTACGTCTGTGTGTCTACGTCTGCGGTTGAGGAGACCGGTCTGTTTCAGTTGCTTGGTTCTAAAAACACAGGAAACAATTGCCATAAAACAAGATTCGTTAAACAGCCACATCGAGTGCGTATACTACTATAGTATGGATTTCAAAATAATCAGAATGATATTAGTGGTTGCTGTCTACATCACCTTGGTGAACATCCCAGAAAATATTCCGGTGTCTGAGATAGGAAAGACTGTGCTGCTAAACGGCAAATAGTTCGTGTATTTGTTAAACGAAAACAAACTCGAATTGGAATACATCAGATAAGCCGTGTTGGATTCACGGCTACTCCGGGCGTAGGATGCTGAAACTCTGTGGAGTTTTCACTGGATAATCCGGCGACTTGGACTAGTCCAAACACATGAATTCACGTGGTCGTTGTAGGCAATGGTGGGTCTTTAAAATCACATCAGATCGTGCAGTGAATTGTGGTCTTGACAATGGAAACAGAGATATATATTACAAGCAGTTTATAACTTTGTAACACGACACTATTGTCATGACACAACGTGCTTTTTTCCACGTGAAGTTATATAATATTTGTGTAGGCACATAATACATGTGCCCACATAATGAGTGAATGGACGCTAATAAACGACGACAAAACGGTTGCATTGGTCTTTCTTGGTGTCAAGTAACAACCTGACGAAAGATAATAATATTACTGCGACCAAGATTGGTAATTGCGACATCGTATCTAGTCCCAATGTTGTGTTTGACTCCGAAATGTTGACGGTGTGTGTGTGTGCGTGCGTGTGCGTGCGTGCGTGCGTGTCGTACCGCATATTATACCTGATGACTATTGCCTCCAGCCGGTCGTGCTTGACAAAGAACGCAGCGGTTTGAATATTTTCTCTCGTAATATGTAGACTCGCCTACGCGAATAGTGTTACTTATTACTGTCACCTTATAACTGCACGGTCTAACACCGGCTTGTTATAATGTGCACTCATGTTCGGTCACGCGCTGGTCAAGTACTGACCGATGGTGTGGTATTCTACCAACACGACTAGTAGTTGTTACAACGTCTGTATGACAATTACTACTATTAATACGGCTTGAGGGTGGAAACTATCAACACACACTTGGTCAGTCAGGCGTGAACGGGTCGCGACACCACATGGTCACAATGCATGAAGAGTCGGTGCGGTGCATAATCTACGGCCATCGCACGCCCACCGGATACCTCCAGGCAACTCACATCACAGGCAACTCACATAATACTCCAACACACTCTCTACCGTATCAAGCCACCTTTGTGGTCTCAAGTCATTATAATATCCGCAGGGCTGTTGTTTTTCAAAACAATCGTGCGGTCTGTATACGTTGCAACGTGAATGCTTCTGTCGCGGCTCCAATGCCCTGGGTTGGGGAAATTACATATGTACACATACCAGAAAACATAATCTAACAAAAGCCATTCATTATGAACATGCCATGTTTTAGGATAAACCTTCAACTAACCATTGGATTGTGGTAGCGTAACGGATTATATGCACATTATTAGACTGCCCCCTCATGTCAGTACATGTATAATTCGGTACGTTTCAAACGGCCCGGAATCGGCCTCGTGGAAATCTTACCATGTGCACATCCGACAGAGAGCACCACTGGTGTCAGTCTGCAGCCCGTCTGGTGATGATGTCCCATGTCAGGTCGCATGTTCCATCTCCATTTCGACGGTTCTTCTCCGTGTTTCTTTCGTATGACCCCATCTGTTTCTTCCATCCGCTGTTCAGGACTGTATGCCAGGAGACATCATTCGACACACGTGCCATAAACCATCTCCAAATGACCAGGGATGCTGTGCCTGTCCTGCGGAGGTGCTCGTGTTTGGCAAACATACCCCAGAGACACCTGTTCTGGAAGGTCTCATGTTTGAGCGCCATTCTGGCTGTTTCCAGCACCCAGAGCCGTAAAGAAGTACACCAAGACCGTTATTATTACACAGGTTCATTTTTTATTTTCAATCTCAGCTGTTCAGACTGCCACATGGATATCAATTTTGAACGTGGTAATGGAGTGTCTTGTGGTTGTTCCTCATCAGTTTGCTTTGCTATGTTGAGATTTAGCCCGATCTGATGTGCTGTTGGTGTGAGATTATCCACATTTCCTTGCACGTCCTTGTGTCAGCTAAACCATAGTCCAATGTCATCTGCAGAATCCAAGTATCCCAGGACTGATGTAAATGTCCATCTGATGCCCCTGTTTCCATATTCACAACGTCGCTGGTGCTGTCCGGTGCATACATAGTGTATACAACAACGAACGACCATCTGCGGTTGCACACAACATTAGAATCAGATGTCACGGACCGCAAGGCACCTAGGACTGACAAATCACATTTCCCATGGGGAATGTCAGTTACCAACAGCACGAATTATGTGCACCGTTTGAAAGATTTGACTTCCAGGAATACACGTGAACAGACATTCGAATGTGTGAAGATGACCAACTACTGCCGTCGTAACATAGGTAAACACCGACCAAGGACAGATGATTGTAACGTTGTAACACACCTACAATAACAGTTGTAACACAACACCTACAGCGCCATCTTCCAAAATCACTTCGAGACCTACACATGTAACTCATATTACATATGTACGTCATCGTCAGCTGAATAATATACCGCCGCAGGAATATGCACAAAGATGCTAGTTACGATAATAAGCGGAATCCACAAGTAGGACTGTCCATTATTAATAGCGTGTTCCCATCGTGGACAGTCGCAGTCAGGTGTTGTAGCGCCAACGGCATAACTCACCTGCAGCGATGTCGGTGTCAGCCGTACCTAACTTTCTCACCTGTGAGAAGGTTGTTGTTGTGACGCCATGAGCCCTCTAGACAGGGAGAGCTTGCACTCTCTCCTCGACAGTGCGGTATGCTGTACTGATTTGAACGAGTGATACAATACGCCAGTCGCGAGCGGGGACTGCGAGGCAGTCTGTGATAAGTCACTAATGGACTCTACGCATATGTACACATCACTACTTTATAATGATATGCTTCTTCACAATTGTCCAACTAGATACCTACCTGTCAGAAGGACACCACATTAACCCGCCAACTTTGCCGCTAGAGGTCGTGCATGCATCAGCCTTTTGTTAATCATTCATCTGGTCAAACCGTTGACATCTATGAACAACGTCGCTAACATAATAATTGTCGTAGGTGATCTAACACGCACCACTGGGATGCCACGGCTAGGTTAACCATGTCGCCACCATTACTTCCAACCGTGGAGTCCGCTGGACACGACTTACAACTGTCACCTGGGGCTGTAGAAATGTGGGTCAGAGGCGTCGAGTGTCGTTTCAGTACGTGTCAGATGGGTTCTATAGCAATCAGCGTGAATGGCGCTCTTTGCGAGAAGGTACGGTGTGTCGTTAGTCAACTCGAGGGCATTGTGTTCACTTTCCAAACATATGTAGACGTATGTAGTTCACGACGAGACAATAGCCACGATAATAACTATGCTCCAGTGGCATCAATTTCCGTCTGTTTCTGTATTAGCCTTCTCCACTCTTTATAGACTAGTGTTAATCCGACACTACTGCGACATCCCACGTCCAACACCTATTCCCCAGTTCTATCTCACAAACACATCTTCCATCATCATAACTTCCACTTGTCGCACGTGAACCGTCTCAATGTTGTATTTAGGGGTTCTCTCGGAACCGTATTGTAAGCTATGTAGGTCAATAAATCACATTCCCTTGCATCTCCAATCTCACCACTACCAACTGTCTATGCCACTTTCCTGTATTCACTTGTTGACGAGTGTGCACAACATCTATACTTATCTAGACAATGCATGACGGCCCGCGTTAAATAGAATTCTTGTTAATCCGCTAGACTCCATAATCAACACGTTTTACGACGCCGACACCTTGTGACCCCGGCAGCACAAGTGCGGTACAGTGCCTCACTGCGTGTTTCCTCCGCCTACACTGACTGTTGGTAACTAACACGGCTATTGATCGGTGTTCACGAGTCAAAGAAACGATACAATTGTACAGTCATCTATTCGCCAACTGGTGCCCGACATCACAGCGAGTCTCTCCAGTACAAAACCGACAACGACAACTTGAATTAGATTGATGTACATACCAAACGACGACCGAATAACGTACGAATGACGACCGACTGCTGATCACGTTTCGAGAGATTCTCCCCGTTGGTCAAAAACAACATCCGATGCTTCCTGCGCGCAGCTTTATCTAAAAAATCGATGCAGCTACGCGAAAACAAAGAAACTGGCGACTTCTGATGCTGCGGCAAGTCGCAGCAACTGCACATGCAGACAGCTGAATTAGTAGTCAAGTCATGCCAGCCAGCGTGACATCTGTCACGGGTTCCGAGACATGCGCGGAATACATCCTTCAAGCAATCACCCAGCGAATCATTTGATGCGTCCCGGCGGTTTGGTAATGCGATTTCGAGATGTCGCGTAATAGAGTCTACATGGAACAGTTATTTACTGCCGTCTGCCACTGCACACTAACATAAGCTGCGTTGTATCATGTGTCTGTCTGGGTTAGAACTTATGTAGTGCAGGGTTTTTAAAGGCTTTCAGACGGGCAATTTGCCCGTGTGAAAACCCTCCATGCCCGTGTGAAATAAAAAATAAAAACATTGTGTTGTGTGTATATATATATATATATATATATATATATATATATATATATATATATATATCGCGAACACGACTGGAATTGTGAGAATATTATGTGACCGTGACATGTTTTATTTTGTATATTGCACAGTAGCAACTACACGCCAACAAATAGTACGTACAAACACGTCCGTGCTATGAACATAGAGAAGCCAGTCAAAAGTCATACGCCATGTATTTTTCGATCCGAAGACGTTATTTGCAACTGCATACATTAAAACATCATACAAGAGCAATTAAAAAAAAAAGCAGCAGCGGTAGCAACGACACCAATAAGACAACAGGTGGTGTGAGCAGGATGTTCACAGAGCGAACAGGGAGCCACGGACACACTTCGCGTACACCAGGTAATATGTGCAGTGCAGCAAACATGAATTAATTAACAATCCTCCAGAGTCCTTGGTGACAGTTCCGGAAACGTGACGCGCGCTGCCATTGATCCGTTACGCGTCACGCGGAGACCTTCGTGTGGGGGATTGTCAAGATGAATGATCGCGTATTCTGAGGTGACCGAATACATGAAACTGACCTGGCGTGTGGTCAACTCAGCACGATGCCACGGAGTGTTGACGAAACAAAATTCCACGTCCATTGTGCATATATTCTATTCGTGTAACACATTAAAAAAGGCTGTAAAATCGTCATTAATGATGTCCTTATTGCTTCCGGAACTGGCGTTAGTTCAACCTTTTTCCCCTCTTCCTCTACAAGAGTGGCATTGCTTGGCTCATGCCATGTGATCGAGAGTGCCGCTAATTCTTCATCCACTCTGCAGCAATGCAGTACACGATGGACAAATCAGCGTAGCCAATGTCATTGCTGAATTAATCATCATCGTCACCATGGCGACCTCAATCGGGTGACGATGTTGACTCGGCCCCCTTCTCCCAGTCGTCCTCTGCTTCACAACATTGCTTGTCCTGATCTTTCAGTCTTCCATTGCTGTCTGAACCGGCCCCCTTCTCCCAGTCGTCCCCTGCTTCACAACATTGCTTGTCCTGATCTCTCAGTCTTTCAATGCTGTCTGAACCGGCCCCCTTCTCCCAATCGTCCCCTGCTTCACAACATTGCTTGTCCTGATCTCTCAGTCTTCCATTGCTGTCTGTATTTAAAATAGACCACCCAGTCCTGTATCACATATTAGTAATGTTTGTGATGTTTTACGACCACTTCATTGTGATGTACCTGGTGATCTTAGTCTTTGTTCTCGGAGTTTTACCGAGGCTGTGGGAAGACTGCCATATAAAACTTCATTAGATGTGTAGTTCTGCCATCTTAGTGTATTCTGTGTTGTTCCGAGAAGTCGTGTGTAGCATCCATGCATTCTAGGGTCGAGTTGGTTCGTTAGTGTCCGACTTTCAGCTCCAGGACCGTTTCCGCTGTTGCCAGGAATACGTAGACTGGTCTGTATCTTTCGGGGTCGCGCATATTCAGACCTTCGTGTACACGTCCATTAGAATTCTGGCGCTTCACGAGTTGGTGTAGTAACTGAAAGGTCGCTTTATCTCAGGTGTTATACATTCTGACATTAGCAGATTGTTTAGTTTAAAGCGATTTTTCTTAGTTTAAAGCGAAAGAAAAGTCATGGTTTTGGGGCTATGCAGCTAAGAGAGATAATAATTATACACTAACCACATGCAACTGAAACCAAGAACATCACCCCAGTGGTTTACTCTGAATGTGAGATTCCGGTCATTTCTCTGGTTGACCAAGGGCTGACATGCGAGACCGATAAGCACATGCAGTTCTATGAAATCGGGGTGACTGTATTAGGGGAGGCTGGCATACACAGAACCAACGCAAAATCTCAAACAAGCATGTTATTTTGTCAGAAACATGACTAATTTAGTATACAAAGGCCAAAGTATGTTACATAAGTTAAGTTTGGATGCAAATAGCATGGCCATATTCTATTGGCAAGTATAGGAATATATGTATACAAATATATTTTCATTTTACCAGTGACTATTGCCAGAATACCACACTCGTGACGTATGGTTATCTAACAGTCTGACGAGACCCATGGGATTAAGAGGCGGTGTGTTCAACAAGGTTTTCCTAGTAAACAACTGGTGTGATATTTTTTATTGTAGTTACAAATGGTTATGTTTTAGTAACTCCGATATGTGTATAGGCCGAAAACATGACTTTTGTTTCCCTTTAAAACATAATTGTTCCAGCTTGTCCTCCCCGATAATTATGTTCTTGTAATTTTAGGGCTAAGTACGGTTACGTTTAGGGCTCGGACGTATAAAATGGCTGTTCCATTTTCCCGATGTTCGGTTCTGTAACACCGTCCTCGTAGTCAACACCCATAGTGTTAACACCTCGATATTGACACCGGTTGGACTCAGTAATCAAGAATGGCCCATTCTGCGAATTATTAATTAATCATGGACATATGCACGCCCTACGGTAGAGAACAAATCTGCTCTTTGACGTCATAATGTCGGGAACTATTTCGGAAATGCCATACATTGTGCTAAGTGAAAATGTATTCGGTTATCTGGAAAGGTTAATTAAGAAAAGATGCGCATAATGCAAACACTAGCTGGTCGCTGCTGATGCGGACCCCACACTCTCCCAGCATGCATCATATGCAAAACGCGTAACCTGCTCTGCTAAAAGGCACAATCCTGTTTTGTGACGTCACAGTAGGTTGGCTGGGATCACAATAAGAGCCCTACGGATTCCAAGGGAACAGGAATAAAACCAAACAGACAGCATTGAATTGTGCTCATAACCTTCATCGAAGATTGCAGCATCAGAATGGAACTAGATTTATAAATACTACACTGTGCTGTTGTTGACGTAGCTAGACGGAAATCGCCGAGTCACTCTGATTGACTAGATAATTACACTAACAGTGCATAAACTATGAAGTCGACCCAACGCAACTAGTTTGTTTAATTGAGTCGGGTTGCGTTGGGCTGTTTCGGTCCTAATGTACACGTATGCTCTCTTACCAGGCTCTTACCAGTTACCTGGCAGTGCTAGAAAATTATAACGGGTATGCATCCCAGGACTTTGCAAGAGTGCACACACGTTACGACCTGACGCACCCTACTGTACAATGTTTTCCAGCAGTGTTAATGCGACAACTTGTCGACGTCTTAGCGCAGTTAAGGCAGTCTAATTGTTCCATTAGAACAATTGTATATGATAAAAATGCAACACTATATGCATCTAAATGTAGATTGTAACATTGTTACAGGTGAGGAAGCGGGACGACACTGTTGTCACATTATGCGAATGTTGGCGTCGGATTGATGTGCAGTCTGTGTGCTTCCGTTTCACATCTGCTTCACCCATATCACATACCCGAGGGGTGAGCGGATGACCCACAAACGTATGTTGGTAATGTCCCTCAAATGCAGCCTGTGAGCAGGTCGTGCCTCGAGCTGGTGGCATGTGGCATTATGACATAAAAGGCTACAATGTGAACACACGCTATGTTTAATGACAATGTGAACACACGCTATGTTCAATGACAATGGCCACGCGCACACTAATGCTTACACTTGTGAGTTGCTTCTGTGTAGTTACCGACGTGCATTCACTGCCGTACTATCGGTTATATCAGAGCTGCAAAAATTGTTTGCTTACAATCCTATTGGTAATTAATATACTGAATGGCAGATCATATGTTACAATGACTACATACATCTAACCTTTCTTCACTGTTCTGCTTCAATTTTTCTACAACAATAACGTCCATTTCATGGTTGGGTTGATCACATGGCACCTGTAGTAGCATAATCATTCATTTCACGGTTGGGTTGAACAAATGGCACCTGTAGTAGCGTGATCATTCATTTTACGGTTGGGTTGAACAAATGGCACATGTAGTAGCGTAATCAATTACTACCAAGCAGTGCGGCAATAAGGCAATACACAGACTTTGTAACTGTAGTCAGCCACCAGATCTTGGATGTCATGAGAAAATTATGTAACATGCAGCCACTAGACCATAGCCATATACACAAATGGCATGCTTTATAAGGTTATTCATATATTCTTTATATATATTTCTAGTTGACAGATGGACCCATTCCACTGTAGAGTGTACCCTGATTAGTCATGGCTGTACATGTAATGTTCTTTGAGCTGAAATCTAGCACAAGAGTGCCATTTCCATGAATCTTTTCTGTTCAATTTCATATCATAGGATGTTCTCTGTAATTTAAAGGTAAACAGTCTGATGTAAGTTGATACTGGACTGTTGCAATCACTCAAGTCTCAACCACAAACAGACTGGGGTCATATGACCCTGGATAACAACTGACATTAAATCTGATATTAATCAATATTTAAGTCTGAGTATCTTAGTAAACATTCCCGAACAGGGTCAAAGTCTAGATATGAGTGTATCAATAAAGTTTATTATTATTATTAACATCTTCACTGCCCAAGTGTGTTTTAATGAACCATTTAAAACATTGATGACTATGTTTATGAATATCCACCTTGTCATTTGAATACATTCACAAACAGCTGTTGACAACTTCCAATACATGTGGACAAAGTTTATCCGGGCCAGAAATTCACTGGCTCATGTGGTGGCCCTGATATAATTAACACTTGTCTGTAACATTATGTCCCCCACTCATGCAACATAAATATATTTGTTCTCAAACATATACCGGTCAACATAGTTTTTTAAAATGCGGTGCACTACAATAAATTTGGACATGACTGCATTGGTTCTGAAAGTGAATCATCACAAAAGACCCTGACGGCCTTCTGACAGTGACAGATGGACAAAAGTATATTTCGGATGATAATACATTAAATAATTTTTTTTAGCACAATCATGAATATGGCAATCTGATTTGTTATGACTGATCCAATATTGTTCATCTGCATGAACCACCTTTTTGCTTATGATATATATAATATAAAATCAACCGATTTTAATCAAATTAATTAATGCTAGTAAAGAGACAAATACTGATTAAAACTGGAAGTGAAGCAGATACGAAAAAAATAAGGTACTCCACTCACAGTGCAATCATGTATAATGATTTTGTGTGTGTAATAGCAGCAAGAGCTTTATTTCAAGATGGTGACTACCTATATCACGTTTATAGCGTGATTGTCAATGTGTGTAGATGATTAAAGGAAAACAAATGTCATGGTTCCGGCACCCATAAGAGTTACTAAAACATTTGTAACTACAATTAAGAACATCGTGTCAGTGGTTTACTGGGAAAACCTTGTTGAACACACAGCATCTTAATTTCATGGGCCGTGCCATACTGTTAGATAATCCTACGTCATGAGTGTGGTATTCTGGCAATATTCACTCCCCAAATGAAAATATATTTGTATACACCTATTCCAATACTTGCCAATAGGATTTGGCCATGCTATTTGTATCCAAACTCAACTTATGTAACATATGTTAGCATTTGTTTACTAAACTAGTCCTCTTTCTGACAAAATAACATGTTTGTTTGAGACTTTGCATTGGTTCTGTGTATGCCAGACTCCCGTAATATGTCACTTTAGTCTAGGTCACTCCAATTTCATCTAGCGCTTATCGGTGGCGCTAGTTAACACGTCAGCCCTCAGTCAACCAGAGAAATGACCAGAATATCCCTCTTTTAGAACACATTCTGAGTAAACCACTGGTGTGATATTCTTGATTTTAGTTGTATGTGGTTAGTTTATATTATCTATGTTAGGTGCATAGCCCAAAATTTGTGTCTGTAGTATATTGCTGTCATTGAAACATAGTACCCATGATCACAAGCCACAGAAGAGACATAACTTTGTTTACCAGTAAAACAAGCAGAATAATAACTGAGTCTCAACCGCGCCTCATAATATAAATTTTCTGGCAAGTTATCCATCAATCGATCACTCTGTGGCTAAAGAAATTGTGTTGTACTAATCAGTAGATTTACTCAAGTATGAGTCTTTATTGAAGGCCACTGGCAGACCTGGGACCGAAGTACTCGGTACTCATGTACATTTTTGAAATACTCATACTCGTAGAAATTATGGTCATGTACTCGTACTCATACTCGTGTTTAAAGTACTCAGATTTTATGAGTACATTACAAGTACATATGAATACTCTTTTAATATGATATTGTGAAAATTATTTTATTTCTTATTTTATCAAATCATTAACAATTACGACAATAATTTCAAAAAGTATGGTAGCAAATTGTATTACCTGCATATTAACTAAATTTTTTTATTAAAATTAACTATTTTATTACGCAAATTATATTGCAATAACCATGATATTAATTCAAATCAAATCAAAACAAATCAAATTTATTGTAACTCTTTACAATATATACAAATCAAATGAAGGTAAACCCTATATGATAATGTAAAGAGAACAATAGGGGAAGAACATTATAATAATAATAATAATTGACTTCTATGGTGCCTATATCCTCAGGAACCTGAGCTCAGAGGCGCAACAAAACAGAATCAGTAGGCGTAATCGTAAACAAGGACGCAAATATACAATGTTATACTCCCTAGTATATATTTCAATACATATATCATAGTATTAAACACAAAAATAGCGTGCAGGTGTAGAAAACGAACAAATTGTGATACATGTTATATATTGACATCATTGTGTAATATAAATTGCTTAAGTATACATTTGTAGTTTATTATTGAATAAAAAGTAAAGTTGAGTCTTGTGTTAAAATAATTCTAAATTATAGCACCCTTAATTCTTACAGAACAAAGTCTTATTTCTAAAGTTGCCAAGGATATGTGTATTTGTGTAGATTGTCTTGTATTGTAACTATGAACATCTTGATTAAGTTTAAACATATGAGTAGACATATAGTTGTCTAAACGTTAAGATGTTTAGTAGTTTAAAGACAGGTTTTGTATGAGTTGATATATTAGCTGATACGAGCATTCTCACCGCTTTCTTTTAAACCTTTATAACACTTGAACAATATGAGTGAAATGCACCACCCCACACTTCAATACAATATGTCAAATGAGGGAATAGAAACGAGTAATATAAGGTGACCAGACATGGTCTAGTTAAAAATCTTTTGGCTTTGTTGATAATGTCTACCCCTTTAGAGATTTTACATTTAACTTTGTTAATATGTTCAGCCCAATTAAGTTTGTTATCAATAGTAGCGCCAAGAAATGTTGTAGAGGATACTTGTTTAATAGCATTATCGTTAATTTCAAGTTTTGTTGGTTTGATAAGTTTTCTGTTAGAAGTACTAAATATCATGTATTGGGTCTTATCAATGTTTAGAGATAATTTGTTAGCATTTAAGCAAGCTACAAGTTTTTTTTAGTTCAATATTCATTTTGTTAGCTATATCATCCAATTGATCACCCTATATGAATACGCTAGTGTAATCGGCAAATAATAAGGAGAAAAGAATATCTGAGACATTAGCAATATCATTGATATATAATAGAAACAGCAATGGCCCCAGTATGGAACCTTGAGGCACTCCACAAGTAATAGAGAGTTTAGTTGAGCTAGTGTTATTGTAATACACATATTGACTTCTATTAGATAAATAACTTTTAATCCAGTCATTGGCTAAGCCACGTATACCATAATATTGGAGTTTTTTTACACAGTATCTCATGGTCAACAGTATCAAATGCTTTAGATAAATCTAAGAACACCCCTAGCACAAATTGTTTGTTTTGTAGTGCTTCTGATATTTTGTCTACAATGGTCATCAGTGCCATGCTAGTGGAGTGATTTTTTCGAAAACCAAACTGATATTTGTACAGAATGTTATACTTATTAATAAAATGTAACAGCCTGTTATACATTAGTCTTTCCAACATTTTAGAGAAAGTTGGTAATATTGAAATTGGTTGGTAGTTAGAAAATATTTTTTTCCTTAGATTTGTAGATAAGTATTACCTTAGCTATTTTTAACTCATCTGGGAATATTCCAGTATTTATAGAGAGATTATATAAATATGTTAATGGTTTAATAAAGCTTTTATATGTTTTTTAATTACTTTACTGGAAATATCATCCCATCCAGGACTAGATATTTTGAGAGAGTTTACTATTGCTGATACCTCATTTTCAGTTACCGGTTCAAGATATATAGTTTTAGTATTGCTGTTTTTCATGTATGACATAGGGTCTGTTTGGTTCTGTGGAATGTTTTTGCTAGGTTAGAGCCAACATTTACATAGAACTTATTAAAACATTCGCTTATTTGTTTTTTGTCTGATGTTACTACTTTGTTGACGATGAATGTTGTCTGCGTTATATGTTCATGTTTCTTGTTTATTATTTCCAAGACTTTTTAAGGTTATGCTTATTTTCTTCAGAGAGAGTTGCGTAATGTTCACGTTCAGATTTCCTTAGTAAGCCATTCAACTTACTTTTGTATACTTTATATTTAGTTTTGTTATATCTTGTGTTTTGTCTCACATATTTAACATATAGTCTATTCTTCTATTTTATTGAGTTTTTTAGCCCATATGTTAGCCATGGTTTCCTATTCTTGTAGTTAAGCTTGATTGTTTTTATGGGAAAGCAGTCATTGTATTCTCGCAGTAATGACTTATAAAATACTGAGTAGGCTGTTTGACAATTATTTGTGTGTGTCATAATATCCCAGTCAAGATATTGCATGTTATTATAAAATGTATTATATGTTTGCCTGGGAATAGTTTCTGTTTGTTGTGTATTTAAGATTGTTGGTTAATTTGCAATTATTATCAATGAGAAATATTGGGAAGTGGTCAGATATATATGTATACATAATGCCCTGGAGCATGTTTTTTATGATTATTTGTAAAAATGTTATCAATTAATGTTGCCGATTGATTAGTTACCCTTGTTGGTTTATTTATTAATGGAATATAAGAGTGTAAAAACATCAAGTTAAAAAAATTACATGTTGGTGCATGTACTTCATGGTTAAACAGATTAATGTTAAAGTCACCCATAATGTAACATAATTTGTTTTCATTGTTAAGAATATCAAGTATATTAGACATTTCATCAATACATTTGTTTATATCATTGTTTGGCGGTCTGACATTCTATGTAATCATTTAATTTAGTAATATCTAATTTAGTGTGGTATGCAATATTGTCTTTAATGTAGAGGGCAACACCACCACCAACTTTAGTGTGCCTATAAATATGTTCTGCTTTGTATCCTGATAAATCACAACTGTTGACATTGTAGTCGTGCAATGTAATAGCCCATGATTTATAATAATTATTATTGTTACATTTAGTAGGTTGTTTCATTTTTACTTGGTATTGATAAGTTTTCACAAATTAATACTGTGGATCACTTTTCTGCACATTGAATGCACTGAAGCCACAAAGGCTTCACTGTTCAAAAGGCAGAATCTTTTCATTCTTTTCCCGCTCAGAAACCCCTGTTTCATATCCATAGTTGTACTAGCTACCAGTCCTGGTCATAATCTCGTATTTGTTTAGTTAAGCCATGAAGCCCAGAACGAAAGCTTCATTCATCAGCCATAAAATGCCTTTGTTGCTCTCAAAAGTGACAGTGCTAAGTACTGCTAGCTGAGTCTTCTTCTTATGAAGTTTGGTGACTCAAGTCAGACAGCCTGCACCAGTATTGTTTGGTGCCAATGTGTAGTGTGGTTAAAGTACAAAAGGGATATTGAGACCTGGACATTGGCAGGTGCTAATCCACCCTCTCAGCAAACATTAGTTGTGTACTTGTAGTCACTGCCAGCCACAATATGCCTAACAGTGTTCATTGATTCATATATATTTAATGGTCATATTTCTTTCCCCTTGTTATGCTGTGCTATAAAATGTATTTTTAATAGTATTTTCAATTTAAATACATTTTAACCTATATTTGAATGCATACCCTGAACATTTGCATTTGAATACGAATCGCATGCTTGAATGGAATTCAACCCCCAGTTGTAAAGAAGTTTTTATGGTTTTCCTCATCAAAAAGTCTGATCAACTGCTGATTACTATACAGAGTTACTATATCATACAAGATGTACTCGTACTTGGTGATTTTGTAATCGGGTTCTGTTATATCTCAAATAAATTATATATATATATATATATATAACTAGCTACATAGTCATAGAAAGTTTGTACTAGCTAACCTATGTGACGTTTATCTAGTGAGATTTGCCCCGAATACATGTATGATGCATGACAGTCATGATAACAGTACCACATGAACATAAATTATGTACGCATGCTTTGTTACAACAATGTTGGCAATGTGTAAACTGAAGTTAACTAATTAGAAATGTCATTTGAAGTTTACAAATACATTTGAAGTTTACAAATATATGTATGTGCTGCAAACATGTAAAATATAATAATTGTTACTCATGTCACATGTGTCATCACCTGAGCTTGAGGGCCAGAGGCTGAAGTACATTAAATCAATTGGCAATGTGTCACACGAAGCAACTAAATTCGAGAGATACTAATGTGTCACCTCAAAACTGAAGTCAATGAATCAGTTGTAGGGTGGGTGATGGGAGGGCGGCGTTCAAATCAGCTTAAGCTTAGATTCATGCCATGCCCATGGCATGGATTCATAGACAGCCAGCCTATACCGTAGTATACGTGCATTAGTAGCTTCTACAGTTGCATATCTTTTCAGACTCGCATAGCTCGTGTCCAGCCGAGCGAGAACCAGTGAATGGTCATTGACTGATCGAGCGCACAAGTAGGCCTCGCCATATCCTATGAGCAACCTAACGTAGTAACAACTCGGATTGGTTGTTTCTCGGATTCGTTTCAAAAAGAGCGTCGCATTTTTGAAAATTATGGTGAAAATCATGACACGTTACAACGTCGGTCTACATATATTTCACGCAAATTATCTCCATTACAACAGCCTACCTGTTTACTTCGAACTTCAGGTCGTCTCCTCAGCGAACATGTGAAGTGAACCGAAACAGCGATACTCGATACGACACACTCACCGAAAAGAGACCGTTTCAATGGAATGCCGTAACCAGGCCAAGCGCGCATGCGCCCGTCAGAGGACACGCCCATACAGGTGTTCGCGCAGGTGATACCTCAGTGGCGCCAGCTGGCTGACGCTGCCGCAACGTTCTAGAGTCTACTTAGCCTCGATTATCCAGGCTCCGCGCTGTGGCGCCACCATTTGTCGCGCACACCTTCGCCTGGACGCAGAGTTGACAGAAATTATGTATGTGCGTACTGTGCAGATTCTGGGCGCATGCATAATTAGCTATTTACGATGTCATCCGGGCATTTTTACTAATTAAAAAAAAAAAGAGTTAGCTTTTATCAGTTGATACGATGCAATTATAATTAACTTCAAACTTTGATCATATTGACACAACTGTCCAACTGAAACGTTAAATCAGGCAAAAAATGTTTAGTGTAGCATCTAGACAATGACACTGATTGGCTGGCGCTTCACGGGAACGCCTACATAAAATGGAGTGGTGACAGTGGGTAACGACGAGACCACGGCTCTGATGCCAGACTCTCTTTTCGGAAGGTTGACGAAGCGAGAGTCGGATAAGTGACACTAACGTCTACTGTGCCCTGAAGAATGACATGGGCATTACGGTTTAACACAGAAATAAATAGTGCTTGCACACACATCGAGTCATCCGGTGTTAGAGTGCACACACATCGAGTCATCCGGTGTTAGAATGCACACACATCGAGTCATCCGGTGTTAGAGTGCACACACATCGAGTAATCTGGTGTTAGAGTGCACACACATCGAGTCATCCGGTGTCTGAGTGCACACACATATCGAGTCATCCAGTATCTGAGTGCACGCACATCAAGTCGTCCGATGTCAGAGTGCACACACATTGAGTCATCCGGTATCTGAGTGCATGCACACAGAGTCGTCTGGTGTCACATTGCACACGCATCGAGTTATCCGGTGTCTGAATGCACACAAATGGAGTCATCCAGTGTTTAAGTGCACTCACATCGAGTCGTCCGGTATTAGAGTGCACACACATCGAGTCATCCGGTGCTAGAGCGCACACACATCGAGTCGTCCGGTGTTAGAGTGCACACACATCGAGTCGTCCGGTGTTAGAGTGCACACACATCGAGTCATCCGTTGATATTGTACAACAAATCTAACCGGATGCGCTGAAGACAGCGAAAAATCATAGTAACGTAAATGGACCACGTCTAATTTATTATATAACAATATCGTTCAAATATTTGTGAGTCAATTACATAGCAGCAGTCGCTATGCAAATTAGAAAAAAAAACACAGACCCTACTCTCCGTGTGTTTGTTATGCGCAATGTTTTCAATGTCCATGAAGCAAAACAAGTAACGGAAACACTAAGCACTGATATATAACAAATACCATTTGTATAAAGAGTAATCTCCAATTTCAAGGATGGTCTGATTTGCTGCAATACTACATCATCATTTGTATTTAGCGGATTTTATGCCTAACTTATGTAAGTCTACATAGGACTATACGTATAACATTATAATATTACGTGCAGGCCTGCATCATAGCAGCGGAATAAGCACTTTATTGCTGTGCAAAGCAACTGCAGTCAAAGAAGGTCCGCATAGGCATACGTACGCACACGGACACGTATGTGCATGCTTGTATGTGAACGAATCTTTATTTATGTTCAACAAACGTAGGCATACATAGAGGTTCATGTATTATGTGTTATCTACAAAACCATTGATCAGTTTGCGTATATATATATATATATATATATATATATATATATATATATATATATATATATATATATATATATATATATATATATATATATATATATATATATATATATATATATATATATATATATATATATATATATTACACCACACACACACACACACACACACACACACACACACACACACACACACACACACACACACACACACACACACACACACACACACACACACACACACACACACACACACACACACACATAATACCTAATTAAAATATAATTATATTCATTACAGACCAACACGTTTTGTTTGAATGTATTTGCTGCATAAATCCTTAAGTAGAAACAATGTCGAGCTATTATTGGAGCCTACTTCTTGAGATTTTTTTAATATGTTGTTAGTTGGCCGCTTGGTGGCAGCATGCGCAATTTCACTCCGTCTTTCTGCGTACGGGTGGCGCTCCAAACCATTTCACTTACAGTGCGTCAGTCAAGAGGTCCAACTGCAATGCGTATATGTGCGAACATTACACGAACGACTCCGGATGGCGAATGAAAACCCAAGCGACAGGATTGGTAACACCAGGTATAGCACAACAACGACTGTCTGCATGCTTCTAGTTGATAAGATTCAATACGTACTGCTTGATTTGAATACGCCACCATAATAAAGGGATATCACATTACCGGGTAATCGTTTACTTAACTGGCCTAAATTATTAGGGCTTGTTTACTTAACTGGCCTAAATTATTAGGGCTTTATGCCGACGGTTTTTCCAGCATTTTTCTGCCTGAATGCGTTCCTAACATCATTCCGCATAGTTCATATATTCTTTTAAAATATTGTGTTTTAGGCCACTTTTAATCAGTTTTACACATCAAAACAGCGGAACTGATTGCATAATAAACATGGCGCGTGTGCGATTTGCGCATTAGTCATGCCTCGGTGCCATCAGAACCGCGAAGGCGATGTTTATGTGTATTGGACATACAATTACGCAACGTAAACAAATTTTCCTACAAATATTATTTGTAGGAAAATTATGTGGTTGATATTAGATGTTTTGTGCATGCACAACTACGAGGAGACATCTCATTATATAATTAAATTTAAAAGAATGCATAGGTTAAATTATCTGTCGTTTTGGTGAATAAAGATTATTATTTTTGTAATTAAAAATTATACTGATGATATTGCATGTCATGCGCATGTGCAACTTTTAAGGGACAACTCATTGCATGTCATTGTTAACATAATTAAATTTAAAAGAATGCATGGGTTAAATTATCTGTCATTCATTCTGTGCAAAGTTTATTGTTTTTGTAATTAAAACATATACTGATGATATTGTATGTCATGCGCATCTTTAAAGGGACAATTCATTGCATGTCATTGTTAATATAATTAAATTTAAAAGAATGCAGGGGTTAAATTATCTGTCATTCATTCTGTGTTGTCAGTTTTCGCAGCAATATCCTGCGGAGAAATCGTGATGTAGAACCGCCTTGCCAGTGATTAATGGGAAGAAGAAGATATAGCTCAGAAACAATTTTAATTGTTCATATTAAATAACATTAATTACTTTCTCATAATACATGTGAATTAAAAGCATCCTTTCATTGCGCATACACACATTCAACAAAATATATGACATTAATTAACATATTAATAATTAATTAATCAACGTGCTACACTATTGTAACTGCTAGTGTGTTTTTGACGTGTAATAAATAAAACACAACAGTTTACAGTTATTTAGCTTTCTTAAAGGGATGGAGTCGTCCTAGAGTATTCAGTATCCTTGCCACAATAATTACTTAAAAACAGAAATGTGTTATTATCATTATGGGACTACATAACTTTTCATTATCATTACAAGCCATCATTGTCAGTTTCATTATCATTACCATCAATGGCCAGTTATATGTAAAGAACTCCATGAACCAACTATTGTAAAAGTTTCTTATATTTATTTGAATGAAAAGGTCTGGAACCCATATCAGTGAAGTAATCACCAACGAATGAATGGCTTCAATTAAAAACCTGTCCCATCAGGAGGCTAGTGTGAAATGGACAGTTAGGTGGGGACTCTAGATAAGCCCATGGTGTCCTTGTCTGCTTGCCATCTGGGCCTTTGCCTTGGATGGCAATCTTGTTAAATATTGTTACAAATGGAGTATGGACATAACTGCTCACGGACAAAACCCATAAAGATCATTATTATTTTGCAGTAATGCAACATAATTTGTTGACACTTCATATGTATTGAATAGGAGAAATACCAATGATGTGGCTAATTACGTATTAGATGATCTTTACACTTTTTATTATACAAAATCAGTAGACCTAGCATCACATCACAACATATATTTCTTTTGTCCGGAGATGGTAATGTAGGTATACAGACACACTTACTCCGGATATAATGCCCCCACCTAAATGGAAACAAGGACTAAAAAAACCTCATATAACTACACAAAAATACAGCATGAGGTATATGTAATAACCTTTATTTGCATTGTAATAATGTAGTTACACATCTTTATCGTGGGAGGGTGGTGAGTGCTGAGTACAAGTACACCACCTGTACCATGGCTAATCCGGCACAGGTTTTATACAATTTCCTTGTTATTGTTGTTCCGATTAATGCTTTGTATATATCCCTCTATCGTAAGAAAGATATAGATACGCTTGAACGCATACAAAGGAAAGCAACTAAAATGATTCCAGAACTGAGAGACATTAGTTATGAAGAACGCCTGAAGGAATGTGGTTTAACAACTCTAGAGACAAGGAGGTTAAGAGTAAATCAGATTGAAGTTTTTAAGATATTGAATGGGTATAAAAATATTGATAGAAATATGTTTTTCTCACTCAAGAAGGATAGCAGAACTAAAGGACATGAGGTAAAATTAGTAAAGGATCAATGTAGATTGGATATCAGGAAGCACTCGTTCTCACAGAGGACAATAAATGAATGGAACAAATTGTCTGCAGATTGTGTAACTGCTAGCAGCGTGAATATGTTTAAAAACAAGGTTGACACATATCTCAGGAGGGCGGGATATAAGTAGATGAACATTGTTGGACTCTTGATAAGCCAATGGCTTCCTTGTCCACTTGCCATCTGGGCCTTTGGCTTGGATGGCAAATCTTGTTAAATCTTGTTAAAGCTCTATGTAGGCACGTGCAGAAATAAGGTAAAGTGCTGTAGGAAATCCTTGTCCAAGCCTAAATAATTACATTATTAATAAGTATTTACATCGTGTGGCTTTCTTCCACGCACCTAGGGCCTCAGTCCGAGGCAGTTGCACAAATGAAATTGTGTAGCATTTGCACGAACTGCCGTGACAGGTGCATAACCGTCGAATACACATTGAACGCACAGGATTGTGTATCCGCTGGATGTGAGCTGTGAATGTGTTATCAGTCATTCGATCAAGAAATGTGAATTCAGACAAATCTCGTGATACTACAACTGCACATAGACACAGCATATGCATGAAAAGCAATACATATGTGGTTTGGTTACTCACCAGTTTAGAATTATTAAAAAAACTAAATATGTATTTGGTGATTCCCAAAAATATGAATATGCATATAATTTAATTATTATTTGTAAATTATTTAAATGAACATGTTAATGTAAAGAGAGTACATTCAATTGTAAATTTATATGAATTTACTTAAATTTATATAAATTGACTTAATTAAATTAAAGTACTCCTACTCTCCCTCCTTAAAGTTGCGCAAGCGCATGACATGCAATATCATCAGTATAATTTTTAATTACAAAAACAATAATCTTTGTTCACCAAACAACAGATAATTTAACCCATGCATTCTTTTAAATTTAATTATACAATGAGATGTCCCCTTGTAGAGCATGCGCATAACATCTAATATCAACCACATAATTTTCATACAAATAATATTTGCAGCATCAAATATTTCATTAAATAAAATATGAAATATTACGTCAGAAGTGACTGTATGTGCTCTACAAATGTTTCGTTTAATATGAAAACTGTGGTGAATGTTTTAATTTTTTTTTTAGAATTTCTTCGTTTGAAAAATTTTTGGAGCCTATTTTCTCAATGTTTTTCTAGAATTATTTTACGTTGCATAATTGTATGCCCAATACACATAAACATCGCCTTCGCGGTTCTGATGGCACCGAGGCATGACTAATGCGCAAATTGCACACGCGCCTTGTTTATCATTTAACAAGATTTAACAAGATTGCCATCTCGAACAACAAGTTCCAGATGGCATGTGGACAAGGAAGCCATTGGCTTATTGAGAGTCCAACAATTTTCTAGTCTGCCCTTATCAGATATCTGTCAATTCTATTTTTAAACATATTCATACTACTAGCATTAACACAATCATTTGGCAGTTTGTTCCATTCATTTATCACCCACTGTGAGAAAGAGTACTTTCTCATGTCCAACCTACACTGATCCTTAACTAATGCTGCTTTGTGTCCTCTGGTTCTACTGCCTTCTTTAAGTTTGAAGAACATATTCCTATCAACATCCTCATAACCGTTCACTATTTTAAACACTTCTATTTGGTCTCCTCTTAGTCTCCTGGTCTCTAGTGTTGTCAAACCACATTGTAATAAGCGACTTTCGTAACTAAGGTCTCTTAATTCTGGAACCATTTTAGTTGCTCTTCGTTGTATTCTTTCTAGCTTATCTATGTCTTTTTTACGATGTGGCCTCCATGCTTGAATACAATATTCCAAATGTGGTCTAACTATTGCTTTGTACAGGGGTACAATTATATGTTTCTCCTTATACGTGATAGTTCTCCTAATTAGCCCTAGAATTTGATTTCCATTCGAAGCAGCAATCCCACATGGCTCTGAAACTTTCATGTCAGCATTAAATGTTACTCCTAAATCCTTTTCTTGTGTGGTTCTACCTAGTACAGCATCCCCCATTGTATATTCCTCGTCCATATTTCCATGTCCTATGTGTATACATTTACACTTCCCAAAATTGAATAACATTTGCCATTTTTCTGACCATTTAACAAATTTTTCTAGATCAACCTGTAAACTTTGTTTATCTGTATCATTAGTAACCTTTCTGAATACTTTTATGTCATCTGCAAATTTGAGTACTTTGCTAGATATGTCATCCTCCAAGTCATTTATATATATATTAAAAACAGTATAGGGCCTAATACTGATCCCTGTGGTACCCCACTCAAAACAGATTTCCAGTTTGAAATCTCACCATCTACTATTACTCTCTGTCTTCTGTGTGTAAGCCACTTTTCTATCCAGTTGATTACATCATTGCCTATACCATGGGCTTTTAGTTTAAGTAACAATCTTTAATGTGGCACTTTGTCGAAAGCTTTCTGAAAATCTAAGTAGACAACATCCACTGGTGACCCGTCATCTACCCACTTTGTAATTTCTTCTAAAAAACATAAGAGATTGGTTAGGCATGACCTTGCTTTTAGGAATCCATGTTGAGATGTATTTATTAATTTATGTTTTACGAGGAATTCCACCATGTGGTCTCTAATTAATGTTTCGAGTAATTTACATACAACTGATGTTAAACTCACTGGTCTGTAATTTTCTGGCTTCTTCCTCGATCCCTTCTTAAATAGCGGCGTAATGTTTGCTTCTTTCCATTCTGAAGGAACTATTCCTTCTTCTAGTGACAAGTTAAATAAGTTTGCAAGTGGTGTACTAATTTAATCAACAATTTCCTTTAGCAGTTTTGGTGGTATCCCATCAACTCCAGGTGATTTATTATCTTTCATCTTCTTAATTTTCTTTGCTATCATTTCAGGATTTACAAATAACTGCCCTAAATGTTCTGATTTATTGCCCTCAAATTTAGTCAATGGAATTGGAAGTGAGCTGATATCTTCTGTGGTAAAAACTGAGCTGAAATACTCATTCAGGACCTCTGCCATTTGGAACCCATCTGAAATTATGTTTTCACTGTTGTTTTCCAGTGGTCCGACCTTATCTCAAACTTTCTATTTACTCCTTACATAAGCATAGAAACACTTGATGTCATTTTTTATATTACCTGCCAATTTTTGTTCAAAGGTTCTTTTAGATTTTCTAATTTCAGTTGTAGCTAGGTTAAGTGCCTATTTGTAGTTTGTGTAGTCTTCTACATTTCCAGTATGTTTATAGACCCTCCACAGCATCTGTTTGTGAGCAATTTTTCTAATAGCTTCTTTTGACAGGTGTTTTTTTCCTGGATCTTTTCCCTTGTTTTCTTAATGGAATAAATTTCTCAATAATGCCCTCAATCTCATATTTTAAACAAGTCCAGCATTCTGTTGCTGTCTTGTTCTTCAGCAAGTTATTCCAATCTATATTTGTTAGACATGTTCTCATCAATTTATATTTGCCTTTGTTGAAGTTCCTCCTCCATTGTTTTTTATATGTATTCCCTGTTTTTACTTTTATATTAAAATGGATTTGGTTATGGTCACTTGAACCCAAAGGTTCGTGTACTTTAACATTGTCAACTAATTCATTTTGAGAAGACAAAATTAAATCTAACACATTCCCACCTCTGGTTGGTTCCAAGACATGTTGAGTAAGGAAACAATCATGTGTTAAAAGTAGAAACTGATGGTCATCATCTCCAGCACTCTCTAATGATTCCCATTGTATATGGCCATGGTTAAAATCACCCATTATAACACATTCTCCCTTGCTCACCTCCCTTATCGCCTTTTGTAATTTTACATATTCCTCTTGTCCTATGTTAGGACTACGATAAACTACTCCTATTGTTAATGTTGAGTTCCTGGTAACTATGTTACACCAAATTGCTTCCACACTATCTGCTTCACTTTTCAGTGTAATTTCATATGCTTGGATAGATTCTTTAATATACAAAATGACTCCACCTTCCCTTCTTTCTCGTCTATCCTTCCTAAACATTACATAGCCTGTCAGTGCTAACTCAGCATCTACAATATCTTCATTTGCCCATGATTCTGTGATGCCTATTACATGAGGATCAATATCTGCTACCATAATGTCTAACTAACTTTTTTTATATACTATGCTCCTGGCATTTAAGCATACACATTTAAGTTCATTGTCTGAAATTATTGGTGAACATTTCTTTGGATGTGTATTTGTAGTAGTACTGCTTTGAGTTTTCTCTGTCAGTTCCCCCTGCGCATCTAGTTTAAATAATTTATGGTACCTGTGCCCTCGTCGACAACTCTGACAAACTCACATGCAAGAACTGCAGCGCCCTTCCCTGTCAGATGAAGTCCATCTCTCATGAAAAAGTCACCTCTTCCCACAAAGTTTAACCACATGTCTATGAAGCCTACTCCCTCCTCCATACATACCTTCTGTACCTGTGTGTTGATCGCCATCTTCCTACAGTTCCTATATTCCTCACCCCTACCTCCCATTATTGGTAATATCCCCGACAATACGATCTGCCCAACTCGTACCTCTTTAAGTGTCTTGATCAACCTCCTGTACTTACCAACGATGGCTGACGTTCCCTCCTTCTCTGCATTGTTCATTCCCACATGCACGAGAACAGCACCTCCTGTGCCACCACCCATGACCTGTCCTGCCTTCTCTGCTATATCCTCTATGTTTGCCCCTGGTAGGCATACTGTTATGTCATCTCCTCTATTTACAATTATATCCACTTTCCTAATGATGGAATCCCCCATAAATACCCGGGCTTTCCTCGCTTTCCCCTGTGATACTACATCAGCAAAGCTCCTTTCCTGCTGCACACTACTAGTATGCCCCCTTTCTCTCATATCATCAACCTTTACTGTCTTACCACCTGGCAATCCCTCTCCACTCACCCGCTTACCTCTCTTTTGTTGCATTCTTTGCCTTCTGTCATCTTTCTTCTTCTTACCAGCTTTCTCCCTCACATTGCCACTGCTCTCCTTGTTCTCCTCGGTCTCACCACCTCTGCTCTCCTCGGTCTCACCACCTCTGCTCTCCACGGTCTCACCACCTCTGCTCTCCTCAGTCTCACCACCTCTGCTCTCATCATTCTCACCACCTCTGCTCACTTCTGTCTCACCCTGCCCTGTCATCATCACAATCATATGCCTTAGCTCAATCACCTGCTCCTGCAGATATTTCACTGTCGTACACCCCCTACACACGAAATGACAATCATGCAATCAGTTCCGCTGTTTTGATGTGTAAAACTGATTAAAAGTGGCCTAAAACACAATATTTTTAAAGAATAATTAAACTGTGTTTACTGGAACATATGCGGAATGATGTAAGGAATGCATTCAGGTACAAAAATGCTGGAAAAACCGTCAGCATAAAGCCCTAATAATTTAGGCCAGTTAAGTATTGCTTCCAGTGGCAGTGACACAACCAACATACAACTATTCTGTCCAAATTTGTTACACAATGTGACCAATTTAACAAGATTTAACAAGATTGCCATCCCAAACAACAAGTTCCAGATGGCAAGTGGACAAGGAAGCCATTGGCTTATCGAGAGTCCAACAATTTTCTCATCTATGTGTAGCACACCCTTATCAAATATCTGTCAGTTTTATTTTTAAACATATTCACACTACTAGCATTAACACAATCATTTGGAAGTTTGTTCCATTCATTTATCACCCTCTGTGAGAAAGAGTACTTTCTCATGTCCAACCTACACTGCTCCTTAACTAATGCTGCTTTGTGTCCTCTTGTTCTACTGCCTTCTTTAAGTTGGAAGAACATATTCCTATCAACATCCTCATAACTGTTCACTATTTTAAATACTTTTATTTATTTGGTCTCCTCTTAGTCTCCTGGTCTCTAGTGATGTCAAACCACATTGTAATAAGCGACTTTCGTAACTAAGGTCTCTCAATTCTGGAATCATTTTAGTTGCTCTTCATTGTATTCTTTCTAGCTGTCCTTTTTATGATACGGCCTCCATGCTTGAATACAATATTCTAAATATGGTCTAACTATTGCTTTGTATAGGGGTACAATTAGCTGTTTCTCCTTACATATGATAGTTCTCCTAATTAGCCCTAGAATTTGATTTCCTTTTGAAGCAGCAATCCCACATTGTTCTGAAACTTTCATGTCAGCACTAAATGTTACTCCTAAGTCCTTTTCTTGTGTGGTTCTACCTAGTACAGCATCCCCCATTTTATATTCTTCGTCCATGTTTCCAAGTCCTATGTGTATACATTTACACTTCCCAAAATTGAATAACATTTGCCATTTTTCTGACCATTTAACTAATTTATCCAGATCATCCTGTAAGCTTTGTTTATCTGTATCATTTATAACCTTTGTGTCATCTGCAAATTTGAGCACTTTGCTAGATATGTCATCTTCTAGATCATTTATATATATTAAAAACAGTATAGGGCCTAATACTGATCCCTGTGGAACCCCACTCAAAACCGATTTCCAGTTTGAAATCTCACCATCTACTATTAATCTCTGTCTTCTGTGTGTAAGCCACTTTTCTATCCAGTTGATTGCATCATTGCCTATACCATGGGATTTTAGTTTAAATAACAATCTTTGATGTGGCACTTTATCGAAAGCTTTCTGAAAATCTAAGTAGACAACATCCACTGGTGACCTGTCATCTACCCACTTTGTAATTTCTTCTAAAAAACATAAGAGATTGGTTAGACATGACCTTGCTTTTAGGAATCCATGTTGAGATGTATTTATTAATTTATGTTTTACGAGGAATTCCACCATGTGGTCTCTGATTAATGTTTCGAGTAATTTACATACAACTGATGTTAAACTCACTGGTCTGTAATTTTCTGGCTTATTCCTCGATCCCAATGTACTGGGCCACATAAAGTATCACCGATGACTGTTCTAGTGCAAAATAGCTATCTACTCCCCGACAAACTGGTGCTATACCCCCTAATTTTGAAAAAAATTTCCATTTTGGCATCTGCTCTGTACCAGGCTGTTCATGATTGTTACTGCTGTCTGCTTTTTCCAAGCAAACTGTTCACTATTTCCTAGCAACCTGTGTCTATGGGAATGTTTATATCTTACGTAAACCAATTCAGGGTTATGGTTATCTAGGGATGGGGTTAGCTAGAGATGGGGTTAGCTACGGTTAGGGTTGCATACCTTCATTTCCTTGTGCCCATGCACTTACAGAGAACTGCAAACAACATGAAAAGCGTATTAAGACTTGTTGATTAGACATTTATGAAATGAAACGATTATTTTCTATATAAAAAATGCTTATTTTAATCTTTTAGCTCACCATAAGCTCTTTCGTGCAATTTTAACATATGGAAAATAGAGATGCTTAATAAGTAATGATCTTGTTGACTAGATTTAATCAATAAAATATATATAATAACATAATATTAACTAACATGACACCAACAATTTTCAGTGTCAAACACACACAACATGGGGCAGGTTAGCAGCTGTTTTGTGTTATAAATTTTTTTTTTAATATGACCCCGCATTATATTATCAGAATTGCAAATTATAAATATTCTAAGAAATATGTTATAACAAACTGATTATTTCATCCAAATTACCTGCAATATCCACAATTAGGCTAACAATAACGACCAAAACATAAGTATATCAACATTTTATAAACGTGCTGTGACCACGATGTCCGTTTAATTGGGTTCAGGATACAGTTACATTTCCCATTGGTGGCCATGTTAACGTTTTGCATAATTATAAGAAAACGTGACCATCAAAAATTCTAAAAGTTTTAACCAGCCGCTATCATCATCCCACTGACATGCTCGTCGAGTTTTTTCAAAATTAGACATTTCTAACTCTTGTAATATGCCTGTATGTGCGATACCCCTCAACGTTTACCAATATTGTTATGAATTACGACGCACACGTGTCTAGTGGCCCAAAAAGTAACAAATATCCTTCCGCCTATTAAAATCATCTCAAAATCCACAATTTCACTCTCAACAGCTGCCACCAGCAAACCGGGTAATGTCCCTGCACAAATGCGCTTATGTCAGAACATATGAATTTTTTTTAAAACGTCCTATATCCAAACTTACTATGCCCTACATTCAGGAAGTCTAACTGAGGCATGACCCCTACAGCCGCTCTGCCATTTGATGTAGCCCAGAGATTGCTGCTGGGCGACTCATTTTCCAACCATGCAGTTCGTTGTCCAACTAACACGAATAGCAATACCGAGCACAATGGGTTGTCCGCAGATGGTTCAGCTAGATTACCTACTTACCCTCTTCGCACCCTATAGTTGGTGCATAATGGCCACTCAGTAACTTCCGCCACTTCGTGCGATCTCTAGCTGAATTCTCTGTCATCTTCCAAGAAATCCCTCCCATTTGTTTTCTCTCTACTTCCACAGTCCTTCTCTCTGTTGATTTTGGTCTTCCCTTTACCGTCAGGCGCCCAGTTAGTGCTATTTTTGTGTTGTTATTTATATCTGAGGGTTCAGATTGTCCATAAATAATTTATAACACGCAATGGTGCTTAGACGTCATATATATTTAGCTTCTTTGCATAGCCAATATTATAGTCAGAGGAAAACACCTTGGCAAAGTATATTTTAACAAACAAAAAGCGCACCGTTTTCTCAGAAGAGTACAAATACACTACATAGAGATTTTAGAAACGTTTTTGTTTTCTTATAATTTTCCACTAGTCAGTTTTGCTAGTCAGGTCTACCGTGTTGATATCACATGTTAATTTTCATAGGCAAATCCAAAACGAATTTACGGATTATCTTAGTGGTTGTATTTTGCAGCACAAATGTCATGCCCGATTGCGATGTGCGGAGTCTCTTATCAGCCAACGACACACGCAAATACTACATTGAGTACAACGGTTTTCTTTCCAACCACCTCTCGCACGGGATCATTGCCCTTCATCGTTTGGGAGCGACGCGGGATCGCATTGAACGCTTTATCCACCTCTACAGATGGCGGCTAGAAAGTCCGGCCTCGCATGCCGGGGAAACTTCGGCTGCGACCGACAAGAGAACACCGCCGGTGGAAGATTTACTTGGAGCACGAACGTCGTACTACATACTGGTTGATCACTACACTGACCTACTCGCAGCGTTGAACCAGTCGATCGCTGGACTAATTAGGGACGAATTTCCGAAACTCAGCGACGGTTTAGTTGGCCCCGCTTACCACGGGCTCATCCACCTTGGGTACGGCTATGCGGCCGGAAACAGTCGCCTGGTATGCGAGGGGCTTGCCTATCTACACCACTCGCACATGCCTTTCCGAGCGTCCACCGAGTTACTGGCGAAGCCGCTCAGCTCAGGAACATTTGACGTCGTCGACGTCATGAGAAACGTCGCGCAGGATGTTTCCCTGCACGAGTTCGTCGAGGAACGAATCCAAAGTGACTTGTGGAAGGAGAGACTTGCGGGTGATTTCCAGCGACGGGTTGGTATTCTGGTGACGGAGAAAGGGGACGAACTGCTGCGTTACACGCACGCCGTTGAGCTGCCTCCGTTCTTCTGTGCGGACTACACTGGCGAAGACCAGGCTGGAAAGATCGCTACGTGGTTGGTGGACAGCGCCGTCGTGCTGTATGCGGCGTCGGAGCGACGTAACGACTTCTTTCTGCTACACGGTGTCACAGCCACGTGGAGTCTGGCGCAACTGCTGCCGTTGTTGCGAAGTTACAGCGACGTCGTAGATGCTGCTCTGGTCATGCTCAGCTCCTTGTTTGCCGTCTACGTCGCTCAGGTTTGTGGCATCATGTTGTTTTGAAAATATACAATGGTGTGTGCCTTGTTAGTCAATTCAGTGTTGTGCATTGTCTGATATGGCTCAATAGTTTCACTCTGGCACAACAGCCCCTGCCGCACTTGCTGCAGGTGAAGATAATGGGCTGAGAAGGTGCGGGATTTATTTTACCTTATGAAAATAATCATAGTACTGTTAGTAAAACTTTCAAGCTTGCTGATATTTGAATTATCGTCAAGCAAATAACAATAATAATAATATATGTAATTAAATTTACACATGAACAGGGTTCCAATACCGAAATATTAACTATAATGTATGATTATGTGAACTATCAATCTATGACTCGAAACAACATCAAACTAATTTTCCTTGTGAAATTAATATATCATGGGTGAGTGTGTTGAACTTAGGTTAGGGTTAACCCCAACGCAAATGTATGCTTTGTTTATCCAATAATGACACAGCGAACCATATGTTGATAACGGTCGCGGTAGTGTTTAGCATTTCGTATGTTTATTCTCGCCGATGAGAATGCAAATGTGTACACTGTCCATCCAGGATTGCCCGCCTATCAACCCCGGTCTCCTGGAGTCGACGGATGGAGACGCCTCGACGTGGGAAGCAATCATTGACCGGGCAGTGGAACTGGAATGCGACGAACATGTCTACAAGCTTGTGCAAGTCTGTCACGACATGACTGAGCAGAAGAGTGACTCGTCGATGCTGCCCGTCTACCGCCAGGCGGCCGCCGTTGCTGTCGACTACCCGATGATGATGAACTTGTACAAACAGAAACTTCCACTTCACTTTTTTAAAAGTAAACCTAAGCCTAACTGGGAAGGTCCCAAAAGTTAGTTTTCAATAACGACAAGGGGCACAATTTTCATTCTTCTTACTTAGACATGACATTTTGAGTGAGAAACATCACAGAAGGTGGCGCCACATCATAGGCACGGATACGCGAGGGTTTACGTTTTTGAGAACGTTGGATAAGTAGATCCAGTCCAGAGGATGAGACTTGGTACTTAACTTAATCGTTGATTTGCAAACGTATTGTATTAACTTTCAAACTACATGTCCGTGTTTCCCCTGGTATATGACAAGCGATGTGGGCCACCTCGCTGTTTTTTTACCACCTCGCCCAAAGTAAAAGATAACACGAAAGTACACAAAAGTACACGTATTTCTAATGTGGTTCCCAACTTGTTGCATGCTAATACCGGCACACATATTTCTGTCCGTTTCTAACCTCAAGAGGACAAGTTGAAACACCCTTCAAAATGTACCAGAATGCACCAATTTGAAGCTACTGTAAAAAAATAAGGAACTAGTAATAAATAATTATTCTAGGAGATTAATCGCCCCCTGTCTGGCATTCTGTACTATGAAAATGCAGTGTATGGTGGGTAATGTGTGTGAACAGTTAGTGATGTATATATATATATATATATATATATATATATTGTGATACAGTGATTTAGCATAATAATTTTTATTCACTGAGTGAATCTGATGATATAGATTTAGTCAGAGTAGTTTTTGAGTAGTTCAGGCACCCTAAAATCCGGCGACCATGATCACTTCCGTTTTCGGTTTATTGCGCACAGCCTGCTGGGTAGCGTGAGCGCCCCTGGCGGCTGTGGAACGCCCCTGGCGAATGGACATAACCCTTACTGTAACCCCAACCCGTTGTCGGCTGTGTAACCCTAACCTATACAGCTGTAAGCCGTACTGCGAGATCAAAGGATGCTAAGTAGTACAAATGTTGCAACCGTCCTTATCAGTGAAAAAAGTTGTAACCGCAGGCGGAATTAGTGACAGTGTTGCAAGTGTGGTATTGACGTGGGACTAAGGCAATATAGCCAGTATATATAGGCGTTGGACATAAGACGTCATAAGATTAAAACTTAAATATAATGTGATGTTGTGATATGTATTGTATAGCCTACATTTTATCCACAGGTTGTATGGACATTTGACCGCTCGGTTACGATCGGCTAGCAGGGTGAAATGTCATTTTTCTTTTGTTAGCTGCACGCGTGGTAGTGACGCGCGACCGATGTAATATATAGGCAGTATATATAGGTGTCAGACATAAGATGACATAAAATTAAGTTTTAAATATAATGTGATATGTATTGCATAGCCTACATGTATATTTACATTTTATCCACTGGATGTATGAACATTTGACCGCTCGGTTATGATCGGCTAGCAGGGTGAAATGTGGTCATTTTTCTTTTGTTAGCTGCACGTGTGGTATTGACGCTGGACTGAGGTAATATATAAGCAGTATATATAGGTGTCGGACATAAGACGACATAAAATTAAAAGTTTTAAATATAATGTGATTATGTGATATGTATTGTATAGCCTACATGTATGTCTACATTTTATCCTCGGTTATGATTTGCTAGCAGGGTGAAATGGGGTCATCTTTCTTTTCTTAGCGCAGTTAGAAATCGACACAACACGTAATTGAATAAGACTACAAGCAAATTTTATTATATCATAGTGCAGAATTTAATATTTTAATATAGTACCATATGTCATTGAAATCGAAATGATATATATATATATATATATATATATATATATATATATATATATATATATATATATATATATATATTGTAAAACAACGGAATTATACAATTGTAATAAACATATAATTAAAAGTGTATATAGGTTAAAATAGTACGATATGTAATTGTTCATGCCATAACTAAATTATATGTAGGTTAAAATAGCGTAATTGTTCATGCCACTGTATTAAATGACGGTAGCATACATCAGCGAGATGATGACAGGGGTAATGGCGGCAGCGATCGACCGCGACGGTCGAGTAACATCACTGGTCGACGACGATCGGCATCGTGCGACGGCGTTGTAACGCGAACGCTTGTTAATTCGTTCATGACGCTCAGCCATACCGTCCTGTGATCTAGGAAGGGGGCGGCGTCATCGCAAGCCGTCGTCCAATCTTCTGGTAGTTCATCGCAGTAGCAGCCAGAGCAACAGTAGCAACAGCCCTCGCCCGTGTGCTCACAGTTATCATACGCAGGTATTGTTGCGAGGAGTTCTGTCAATAAATCGTCTGACCAATAAATCATGTTTTTAACACACTCGAAGCTGCATACATGTGGAAAAAATGCATACACCATGGAGATGCGGAGACAACAGAAAAAAATGCTAGCCACACGGACTGGACTACAAGCGAAATGCCTCAGTAAGAGCATTCGAGAGAAGGTACATTTACGCGCAGAATGGAACAAACAGAGATATTCTGTAATGTATGCGTTAGTCGCTATGTAAGTGGCTGTTAGACACGCAGCAATCTGAAATGAAGGAATGGGTAAAGAGCCGAGAAGGGTATTGGAGTGCGTTGAGCTATTGTGGAGAGCCAGGACAAAATATGCTTGGACGAATACTTTTGAACGTACGCGAGTTCATTCGTAAACAGCAGAGCCCCCTCCGTCCCCATATGAATCGTGGCCAGACACGTCACGAGGTGAACGTGCAAACTCAGACATCATGCGATAGGCGAAGTACAATTTAGATAACCAGAGATACATCACGCGGCAGAACTTTCGAGTAACGTCTGAGATAAGAATGCACGCCATCGGTAGCAGCTCAGCAGTCCTTTATAAACCGCGCTGCCAGACCACTGCGCCATAACCGCTCACATATCGCTGACAATGAACATCTCTCGTCGAAGCAAGAAGCGTCATGGCCGCCCAGCACTACGTCGACAATACGCCAGTGATGAACCTGTCTCGGCTTCAGACAGAAGTAAATAATGGTACATATATTTTTTAACGTCCGTTAACACTCCTCAACTGTGCCACACAGGATAAATACATAGTGTACATGTCCTGTCAGCACTGTCTGAAAGATGTGCAGCCAGAATGTAATGGGTTTTATTGCTCGATTAACCAATGCCAAAGAGTACCCATGTACAGGTTCGCCGTGCGAGTCTTAATAGCGGATTGGGAAGGATGTGAGGTGTGGGCAACAATATTTGATCAAACGGCGGTAAAGTTTCTGGGGTTCAGTGCCAATGCCTAAGTCAGTATGACGTCAGAGACAGACCGCTATGCCATGAAACGTGTAACGCCCGCGTATGTTAATTACACCATGTCCGAACTGGAAGTAGCAGCTGTTTAAAATTCGTTGTAGGAAATGGACAAAGAGGAAGCTGCTGCTGCTACTGCTGCTGACGTCATCATTGCAGACAAATAGACGATGGGCGATAGCAACGAAAAGGTACTCAAGTGGTTATGTACTTTAGATACTTACGAACAAGATATAAAGATACTATTCCCATCCACACCATCCAGTTGTTCGACGCCCTCGCCAAGCAGTCTCACACCATCGGACAATGAGAGAGAAGGTACACAGAATGCTGCTATTGTCATATCCAGCAGCAACAGAAGTAGCAGCAGCAGCAGCGCTGACATGCAGGCAACGGTGCAGGGTCTCGACACCACCACCTGTAGTATCGGTCTCCTCCTTCTCCGACGAAATACAGTCATATGACAGCCCGGCGTCACCTCCGCCGTGCTATTTCAGTCCGGTGTCACCTCCACTAATTCCGTTGACACAGACGGATGCAGAGGAGGAGGAGGAGGAGGAGTAGTAGTAGTAGGAGGAGGAGTAGGAGGAGGAGGAGGAGGAGGAGGTCATCCTCGTAGGACATAGTCCATCCCCATCAGCGTCGTCGTCGGCGTCGTACTCGTCACCGCTACCTGCACCATTGATGGAACCAGCAGCGTGTGTAATTCTGATAGAAGAAGGGTTAACGAACTTGATAATGTCAACAGGGTACAAGACAGGAATGAGTGTAGACGAAGTGACAAAAGGTGTATGTCGTACCATAAGTCACGCTATGAGCACACCACGATGGAAGACGTATATCAAAGACTAAATTAACGTATTCAGTTCGTGGGAGGACATAATGTAACACACACACACGCACGCACACACACACGCACGCACACACACACACACACACACACACTATACACACACGCGCACGCGCACGCGCACGCACACGCACACGCACACGCACACGCACACACACACACACACACACACGCACTAGTATGTAGTAGTAATAAATAAACATTAGTATGGTCAGAACTGTAGTAGTAGTGTGAACGAACTGTACTAGTATTAGTATTAGTATGTTGAACGAACTTCATTACAATTATAATCGAACTGTATTGGTATTTTGAACGAATTTTATTAGCATAGTAGTAGTAGTGTCTTTATTATGTAGTACTATCTTTATTATGATGAATTGACTGTATCAGTATGTCCTCGTAATGAAAGGAACGTCTTGTAGTCAACATCTCATTATCATCATCATCATCATCATCAACAACAACATCACGTGACCTCTGGAGAGACGTACAGTCTCGCAAGTCAACACTATTGTACCGGCCTCTGGCGCAACGGTAAACGTTCGTAAGCCCGAGGTTACTGTCGCGACATAACATTCCATAAACCTCACTACAGTACATAACCGCACCATCAATGCACGGGTCTCTAGTGCAACGGTATACATTCGCAAGCTCGAGGTCACGGTCGCGACATAACAGTCCGTAAACTTCACCATCTTATATATATATATATATATATATATATATATATATATATATATATATATATATATATATATATATATATATATTTAAGTTGTTCCTTACATAACGATGCAGTGGTCTATATATCTATATTTGCTACAACCAATGTAATGGTTGATATTTAATAAAAAAAGTGCAAACGAATGACATATATTTCATTCATATTGTAAACAATATATGTAATGGTTATATTTAATAAAAGTAGTCGAAACGAATGACATGTGCTGTATTCACGCTAGTGACACCCCTCTACTTTTAGACACACTGCATAGAGTAGTGGTAGTAGTAATGAGTCGAGTATGCCCATTACTTTCTGTTTCCCACACCTCACCACCCCCACCATAGAGTAATGAGTCGAATATAGCCATTGCACCACCACCCCCACGCACGCACGTACGCACGCACGCACGCACGCACGACCTTCACCTACTGTGTACAGACCTGAACATATATGACACCACCCCACACTATTAATTATAGTCGTACTGAGGGACCGTGTCCTTTCAGTTGTAGATGCAGGCAGTACCATGAAACGACATATATGCCGTCACATTCGAAACGTAAGCAGCGCTACGACGTCACGTGAAGAGTCATTCGACGCGATCGGATCGGATCGGATCAGCATACGTATTCAGTGGTGCCGCTAGCAGCAGCGGTGCCACCTAGCGACCACGCAAAGAGAGCGAAATATGTTACAAGGAATCTGTTCAGCAGATTCGGTTTATAAAACGTACGTCCATATGGACGTATTCAGTCGACTTTGCAATTGCCACTAGTGTTTGAAATACACACAAAGAGCTATAGCTGCGCATTTATGTCGCTTAATTTCTGTCTCAGTCGGCGCTAAGTTGCGTTGCTTTCTAAAATACTTCGTCTTCGATAATGACTCACTGTCACTGTCGAATCTGTCCGCTGCTTCGCAAGCAGTTACAGCCCGTGTCCTGGGGCGGAGCGATCTGTCCGTCGCGGGTCGGGTAAGCCTGGGGTTCGGCTGTCTGTTCTCGCGGGGCGGGTAATATCCATTGCTGGATGATAACCTGCGTTCTCGCTTACGTCGCTTAAGTCGTTTACGTATGTGACCTGACCAGGCTTCACAGAGGGACCGTCTCGAATTTTATTAGGGCCAGTGTCAAAGTTCATCGGTCTGTCGTTACTGTCAGTATGGGCAGCAAGTCGTCTGCGAGTAGTGCCAAGAACCTGATGATGAATTGAACGCGGATTGCACGAGTCCAAATTTTGTTCAGGTTTAATGATTCGACATTTTTCTGTGTTTAGCACTTTGGTTTTCCCTGTCTGTTGGTGGTGGAGAGAAATAACTGGACCCCTTACTCTTGTTACTGTCCAGTGTGGGTCCCACCTAGAAGTTAGAGTCACTCTCGCTTCCGATTTAATAATCACCAAATCTCCAGGTGAAATTTGACGGGCGTTAGCTTTCTTGGCTAACCTATCTCTGTTGTGTTTACGACTATCTTCAGTCATGGCACGAGCTATTTTCAAAGCTCGAGCCAATTCATCGAGTCGATTACCAAAAGTTTGGTCATTAGAAATGCGAAGTGCCTTTTGTAGAGGCATACGAATGTGTCGGCCAATCATCAAGAAATACGGTGTATAACCGGTGGTTGTGGAGACAGATGCGCGGTACACAAGTAGGGCGTCGTTCAAAACACTTTCCCAACGGGAAGGTACATTATTTACTGCCTTCTGAATCAGTTCTTTGATCGATTTATTGAATCTCTCAATTTTGACATTTGTGGATGTACTGTTGTTGTTGTGCGGTCCTGAATTCCGATTTGACGAGATATCGTTCGAATTATAAAGCTGTAAATTCTTTCGCGTTATCTGTAATAATCACTTCCGGTACGCCATGACGGCATATGAATCCGTTTGCAAAGGCGCTCCAAACACTTTCGTTAGTTTTGTTAGGTAAGGGGAAATCTTCGGCCCAACCGGTAAAAAAATTAATGATTGTGAGAATGTAGCGGTTCCCTATGGGTGACTCCACTAGCGGTCCGATTAAATCGGCACCTATAATAATGATGCAGTTGGCATGTCTCCCTTAGCATGGCTTTGAAAATGTCGGTTATTTGTTAGACAAACTGCGCATTTACGTAATTGTGCTCTGACATCTTTACGTAAACCCTTCCACACATAGGCTTCTGTTATTCGACGTACAATCTTCCAGACAGACAAATGGCCACATTCTTGATGTGCGCGAGAAATGACAGCTTCTCGATAGCCTGTGGGGAGGACTAAACGAAGATATAAAGGCGCTTGTAGGTTGGGGGATTTCAAACTGTATAAAACACCGTTAACAATCTCATAGTCATCATCGGTTTTGGCTAATTGCCATAATTCAGGAAATTCGCGGCGTTGATCCTGTGCTAGTGCTTTCAAATCTAGTCCGTCAGTAGTGGCAGTATGTCCGTTGTGTCATCGTCATTGGTCATCAGTTCCGGGTCAAAAATATCTTCTGTGTCTATCACAGCAACATTGTTATTCGCGGTATGTTTTATACGAGATAACATATCAGCGCGAATGTTGTGTCGCCCCGGATCGATAAGAAATTGTTGCTCCAAATTCAGCTAGAAAACTGCCCCATCTTTGTATTTTCGTGTTACTCAACGCTTTCGTGAACAGAATCAACAAAAGCTTTTGGTTGGTGTACACATGAAACTGAGACCCAAACAAGTATGCTCGTAATTTCTCAATACAGAATACAACGGCATAAGCTTCCTTCTCGATCGTCGCCCATTTACGTTGTGTGTTAGACAAAGTATGACTAACGTACTGGATTACTTTCTCTAGCCCGTCCTCAGATTCCTGGACCAGTATCCCTCGAATCGCATAGTGACATGCTTCGGTATAAAGTCAGTACGGTCGATTCGTGTCAGGAGCCGCCATCACATGTGATGACGTCAGTAACCGTTTCAATTCGTCAAACGCTGCTTGTTTGTCGTCGTCCCACAAAAATCTAACATTTTGACGTGTCAAAGCAATTAATGGTTCAGCTACTGTCGCATAATTTGGTAGGCTGTTGTTGTAGTAATTACACATGCCAAGCATCGATCTAACTTCTTTGACTGTAGTTGGTGTCAGTTTAGCGATGAGGTCAACTTTATCCGGATATGTTGTAATTCCGTCAGCATTAAGACCATAGCCTAACAGTTTTACTTCAGGTAAACCAAATGCACATTTTGTCGGCTTATGTTTAAGTCCGGCATCCCTAAGTTTGTCAAAGACGAGTTGCAAGTGTTTTACATGATCTTGTTCAGTCTTGCTATACACCAGAATACCGTAGATGTATACAAATACACACTCGCCAATCAAATCAACCAAGATCTTATTAATTTCTCTTTGAAAGAAATTTGGAGCTGATTTAAGACCAAACGGGACCTTGTTAAAGGCATAATGACCTAAATGGCAGCGGAAAGCAGTTTTATGTTTATTTTCCTCGGCCACGGGCATTTGATAATAACCTGCCTTTAAATCTAACGTTGAGTAGATCGTGCTCCCGCCTACTAAATCAAAGATTTATTGGCAACGGGTAAGCAACTTTCTGGGTTACTTCATTTAGTTTGCGATAATCAACACACAGACGAGACTCACCAAATTTCTTTGGTACCAACAAAATAGGGCTAGAACACGCCGAATTACTTGGGCATATAATGTCATCATCTAGCATTTCCTTAATCATTTCTTCGACTACCTTTCTCTCACTTAAAGGCATACGATACGCTTTCTGACAAATCGGAGGTCCATGTGTTTTGATACGCAAGGCACCTGTTGAACAATTACCATTTCGTTCTCTCTTGGCAGAGAAACAATCGGAATTTTGTTGGATTAATTGGTTAATTTCACTATTGCCTGTTTCGGGCGCAATTGGACCAATGCATGTATAACCATGTTGTAAATGACATCTTAAAGGCCATTTCTGGAAAAACCAGGTAAACACATTTCGTGTTAAATCGACCACACCCCTCCCCTTTCGCAAGGAAGGATCACCCAATATCATTTCGTGTGGTAATTCATCGCACACTACTACCTCAACAGGAGAAATAATGCCTGATATAGCAACCTGTGTTTTACCATATACTTTAAATGACACTCCACCTAAACCTTGCAATGGTCCAGAATGCTCTAGTAAACATGCACGATGCGTTCTCCTTACAATAAGGTCAAAAATGTCTCGTCTTAGAAGAGTACAACAGGCGCCTATGTCAACAAGGGCAGTCACCTTGATACCAGATAGAATAAGGTTGACCGTAAGCCGCCCACTTACATCACCTTTATGATCTAAGACGAATGCCCGTTTTCCGACAACCTGCGTTGTGAATAACGGCGATGACATGCCCTAGCGTAGTGTCCCGGCTTGACGCAGTTGAAACAAAGCAGCTGGCGTCTTGTGCGGGTGTCGTCTCAGGGAACACGGCAGGTGTTCGTGTTGATAGGTGTCCCATTACGACGGTCGTTAGTCGCATGAGTGGACGCATCACGGGAGGCAGGGCTTCGCGCTTCGATCTTGGCGATTTTCGTGGTAAGAAGGTGCAAGCCCAGGACCAAGGTAACATTGTATAGTCAGGTGTTGCAGCGGTACAACGTCTTTTCCGATAAACACGTCAAGGATCCGGTACGCGTGGTCGCGGTGAACGAGTCGGAGGCGGGGGCGGGGGCAGGGGTGACGGAGGCGGAGGGAACGTACAACAACACCCCCCACTGTAGCATCGGCATGGCTCCGTCACATGTGAATTGAAAAAATCAAGAGGAGGTGTGACAGCGTCTGTACGGTGACAACGGTAAGGGTGTACCCGAGTTCCGTGTATCGAATCGCGTGCGCATCAGTAAGTACAAGGGTAAGTTCGAAAACGGCTACATGGCGAATTGGAGCGAAGAGATGTTCACCATACACGATGTTCATCCCTCCGATCCGCCCGTGTATCGAATGATCGACGACCTCATTGACGTGGTGGACGGAACCTTCTACGAACCGGAGTTGCAAAAGATGTCTGTACCAGCCGATAAAGTGTACCGCGTGGAATCGGTACTGCAGCGCCGCAAGGTGGGCAGACGAACGGAGGCTTTGGTGAAATGGTACGGCTACCCCTCCAAATTCAACAGCTGGTTCGATGCCAACGCCTTCGTCGACTATAAAGTCCTATAAAGACTAGCCTCGCGTCTGTCGTCACTTCATTCGAAGGATGACAGACGAGACGACACCACAGGACTTCACCATCACCACCGTCATAGAAGAGGACGAGGAGGAGGAGGAGGAGCAGGAGGACGTATCAGCATCAGCAGCATCATCATCATCAGCAGCAGCAGCATCAGCAGCAGCAGCAGCAGCAGCAGCAGCAGCAGCAGCAGCAGCAGCAGCAGCAGCAGCAGCAGCAGCAGCAGCAGCAGCAGCAGCAGCAGCAGCAGCAGCAGCAGCAGCAGCAGAGGACAGTACTGACGCTTGGAGCGACACCGACAGCACTCCTTGGCATCTGTTCGGTACCGTGTGTCCTAAAGAGGAGATTTTGTTTCTGTGTCAGGTCATCGTCTTGTACACAGTCATACTGATAATCATTTACAAACTGACCATAGGTCACAAGAATTTTAATCAGTGGACGGCTCTGTTGAGTAGTTCGTTGGGTTACCTGCTGCCCAATCCCACGTTGAGACGCAATGGCGACTGATTTCTATCTGTCGCTACCTAGCAATGCTTACATGAAGGTGCGGGAGTGGGAGGGCGGGCTGGCAGAGATCCAGTATCCGCATACTTGGTACAACGTTCGAGACGGCGACACCTGGTTCTACCTCAACGAGCGCACTCCTGTGGGTCTTACCCCGAGTACGAAGATCGAGGCTGGGTATTACCACAGTCCTAACGTATTGTTGGACCACGCCAACAAGGCGCTGAAACGCACGTGGACGGATAAGTTGCGGGTAAAATTAAGCTACAGTACCATCACTCAGAAAATGACGTTGCACATGTCACCGGGAACCGACGTCAGCATGCCTTACCAGAGTGCAATGGGTACCATTTTAGGATTCTACCCGTCGGTTGTCACCAGTCCAGGGAGAGATAGGGATACACTCGTGTACACCCACCCGAGAGTAAGAGAGGAAAACAATCAAACCTATCCACCGGAGCTAGGTGTCACGCCGTCAGCCACCGTGACGTTGAAACCGCAACAACGACTGCCGATAGCCCGTACTCTTTCCGTCAAGAGGCCACTACCGTGGTGAACATGAATCAAAGGTTCGATACCATCTACGTCTACACGGACGTCGTGGAGTCTCGCATCGTCGGCGACAGTCTCGTACCGTTGTTGCGATGCCTCCCGGTTCGTGGAGTTCACGGCGCCACGGTATCCGATCGTTTGACTAACGTTCACTACGTGCCTCTGTTGCGCAAGGAGTTCGGGACCAAAGAGGTGGATGTAAGAGACGATACTGGACGGCGCGTGCCATTCGAGTACGGTAGAGTGACGGTGACATTTCATTTTCGACGTCGCAGGACCGTACTGTTCTGAAGATGAATTACGCGCGTCAGGCGGGTGGTGCACTGCCCAAATTCGTCGGTGCCCAATACCAACGGGGTCACGAACTAGGCAGTCTGTTCGGCGGTCTGTTGCCCAACGCCATGCCACTCATCAAGAGAGGTGCAGTGGCTTTGGGAAAGGGAGCGCTGAAGACCGACGTGCGCATCGCCGACGACGTCTTGTCCGGACAGAGCATAAAACGGCCAAACGACACGTCATTGATGCTGGTAGGAGTATGATGCGTGGTGTTTTGACCCCTGGCGTGCGACCGCGTAAACGTATAAAACGCGCGCCCGCGAAGAAAGGAGTCACTACAGCGGCGAGACAGCGCAAGAGACAGACGCACAAGAAACGTGAGGCCGACATATTCGATGAAGATGGCTTTCGTACATAAACAGTCTTGTGAAGGGGTCAAGACCGAGCTGGATCTCTTTACCGTACCCCCACTCAGAACAGCATCGTCGACAGCCATGTAGTGGAACATCAACCCATGGCCTCTCTGGACTCGGGTGGGCCGATAGAATTCCTGATACCCGGATCGGGAGACGATTACCTGGATCTCGCCAACTCGAAGTTACACGTGCAGGTGAAGGTGACGCGAGCCAATGGGGACGATCTCGACTTGGCCGATCCCGTGGGTCCAGTCAATAACCGGCTGCATTCACTGTTCGGTCAAGTCGACGTCTACCTGAACGGTACGCTCGTGACCCATTCGACCAACACTTATGCATATCGTGCCTACATAGAGACGCTGCTGAGCTATGGTACCGATGCCAAGATCACACAACTGACAAGTCAGCTGTGGCACAAGCACACGGCCACTCACATGGATGCCGTCGAGATAGTCAACGGAGCGGCCGCTAACGACGGGTTCGTGGCTCGACGAGCGAACATCGTAAGGATTCGGGTCGTCGATATGATAGGCCGTCTCCACGTGGATCTCTTTCTGCAGGATCAATTCTTGATCAACGGCGTCGATGTCAAGATACGACTGGTACGCAGTAAGTCCGCTTTTGCACTAATGGCTGGCGGAGTCGACCGCGATTACAGGATAAACATCGTCAATGCCACCTTGTTTGCAAAGAAGGCCACCCTCAGTCCGACCGTGCAGATGGTACACATCAAGGCTCTCGAGAAGAGCACGGTCAAGTATCCGATGCGCTCCGTCGACTGCAAGGTGTACTCCATTCCTGCGGGCGCTCGGTCGCACACGCACGACAACCTGTTCCTCGGCACTCTGCAGAAATGTCTGGTGCTCTGCTGCATAGATAACGATGGGTACAACGGTGTGTACACTATGAATCCGTTTCACGCCAAGAACAACGCCATCAGTTTCCACGCAATGTACGTGGACGGACGACAGATACCCTCCAAACCTTTCCATCCGAATTTCGAAGACGACCTCTTCTCCTAGACCGGCTAGATGTGGCAGGACGAGGGAAACGGGCTGACTCGCAGCGACTACTGGCACGGCTACACCTTCTTCGGTTTTGACCTGACCCCCGACCAGTGCCAGGGCCCCTGCTTCCATTTGGTACAAAAGGGCAACCTGCGCATAGAGCTGCATTTCCGTGTCGCTCTTCCGACAACCGTGAACGTCATCGCCTACGCCGAGTTCGAGTCCGTGCTGGAAATAGACAAGAGCCGCAACGTCATCTACGACTACTGAGATGGACACCCTGCCAGATCGCTAGACTACTGGCGGTGGACCCGCGCACCAGATCGATTTTTCGAGGCGTCGTACCCAAAGACGGACTGCCTACGACGTGTGCAACACCGACGACGGCGACGAACCGGGCGAACATTGGATAGCGCTGTACCTGGATGCCGACGGACGCAGCGATTACTTCTGCTCGTACGGCCTGCTGCCACGACACGCGGGGTTCCGCACCTTCATGAACGAATGTTGTTTAGAGTGGACTCATAATAGCAAGAGACTTCAGAGTCCTCTGTCTAACGTTTGTGGACAATATTGCATAGCTTATGTATTGCTTCGTTGTAACGGCTTTCCGATGAGAACATTTATCAACATATTCGGCACCGATCTAGTAGCTAACGATTGCCGCGTATTTGATTGGTTTAAACATCTACGACAAGGTAGACTGTACTATCATACATCGCACGCCGGTTGAGCCTCTGGCGAGGCGGAGACACCCCTAAGCTCACGACCTCTGGCGTGATGGTCAACACCCGCAAGTCGCCTCATCATAATCACCCTCCAGCCTCTGGCGAGGTGGAGACACCCCTAAGCATGCGACCTCTGGCGTGATGGTGAACATCCGCAACTCGCCTCATCATCATCACATCAGTCGTATTCGTAGTGATATTACACGCTACCCTTGTTGTATCATCACGCTGCTTGTGTTGTTCAATAAAATACGTGTGCACTCGTACGATACCGTGTTGTGTTGGTTTCTCGTTTCCTTATTAGCCTCTCTGATCGGTGATAACGACTCTGTTAATTACCGCTGCGTAGGGGTCACTCCGTCAGGGTCACGTCAGAGTCAGAGTTCACCACAGACGATAGAAGGTTAGGGTTACACAGTTGTCAACAAGTTGGGGTTAAAGTTAGGGTTAGCTCCATTCGTTAGGGATTAGAGTTAGGGTTAGCTCCATTCGCCAGGGGGCGCTCCACAACTGCTAGGGGGCGCTCACACTACCCAGCAGGCTGTGCGCATGCGCAATAAACCGGAATCGGAAGTGATTTGTGCACATGGTCGCCGGATTTTGGGGTGCCTGAACCACTCAATAACTACTAGCCAGATTTAACAAGATTTCCATCCTAAGTAAACACCACAGACTGCACGTGGACTAGCGACCATACCATAAGTTTCTAATAGTTTCATACAAAAAGACCATCAAATAAAAGAGTATGGAAAACGTTTACTATCATGGGATGCAAACCTGCGACCAAAACGATAAATGTAGTGTACAGCGATTTTCATTGGCTGCTTTATTGGCATTGCTGCCACAATGTTCAGTGCAGCGGTCTTTATAGGTTGCAAAATGTGTTATTTAATTCCATCGCAAAATCGTGCAATTTCGAATATATAAGGACATCAAAGGTCACAGTAGTAACACGTTTTGCATGGATATTAATGTTTTGTTTTATATAAAAAAATGCTAATATCAATGTCACAATACGTTCTGTCGAAGCGTCGTATTAACCAAAGATCTTATGGTATCAAATGAAAAAAGTTGACTCTTATTTGGTGAGTTGTCTCGAGAGTCAATGTCATTGGTTACCCACATTCCGTGTAACCAATCATATTCATCACAATGAAGAGTAGCCGTACACTCTGTTTGCAGCAAAGATCTTATATAATATAAGACCTTTGGTTTCCATGCTCTCGCGTATGCGACAAACAGTGGCGCCACAGCGCGGATCCTGGATAATTGAGGCTGGGCTCGACCATGTCTTCAGGGTGCTGCTACCTTTCGGGACGGTGTAAACATAGCACCAAAATGTGTAATGAGAAGTCGTAGTCCTTCCAACTCCCCAGATATGGCGGGATATCTCCTATTTTAGGTCATCACCTCGATCTCGCGCTTTCAGGCGAAAAGCTCCTGCTTTTGTCGTATTTGATTTTACGATTTCCCCGTTGATATTCAGGTTGTTTGGCTTGATTAGTCTTAAGTTTACTGATATACCATTGTACGATATAATATACGTTAACGTAAATAACTGAATAATAATAATAAAAAACTGCGTAATTCTGGTAAAATACATTCGGTAGTTGGTGCTACCAACTGAAAATAGGCCTTAACCTTGAAAAATATACCCTGCCATGAGATCTCGGGGGGCGGGGCGGGGGCGATCTCAGGCTATTTGTTTGTGCTAACTTGGAAGGTCGGGAGTCGTCTCGGAAAGATGATACGTCTGTAAAGTTAAAAAAAATCCCGTCTCCACTGATTTAACACTTCGCGAACCCGGTTTGTTGCAGTTTAAGTGACACTGTGTATTGTTTAAGCATGCTAATGCTTCGTTCGACTACGCTCGTGTTTACCAATTCACGACATGTCAATAAAGTTCAAGACCCCGGTGAACTCGTAATTATCAAACTAGAACTAGAAATAAAAAACCAAGTTGGCGAGTCGTACATGTCGTGAACTCGTATTGACAGGAAGTAGTCTATGAGCACATTCAAACGCAGCATAATCATAGCAATGTACGCAGTCCGCTTCACACAAAACTACATACGGCCTACCTTTAATACATTCACCGAAACCATTAGGGAGAGGTGTGGCAAGAAGTGGGAGGTTGGTCCTAAAACAACTGGTATGTGGGAGGAGGGGTTGGTGGGAGGTGGGAGGAGGGGTTAGTAGGAGGTGGGTGGAGGGATTGGTGGGAGGTGGGAGGAGGGGTTTGTAGGAGGTGGGTGGAGGGATTGGTGGGAGGTGGGAGGAGGGGTTGGTAGGAGGTGGGTGGAGGGATTGGTGGGAGGTGGGAGGAGGGGGTAGACTCCCAAACATGGTGGGAGGTGAGTAAGTTTTTCGCCGAATTTTGACCGGACCCAGTAAAACATTGTTTAACAGTTAATCCGATGATTTCACAAAAACTAAGTAACACATTTGTACAAATGGACTAGCATGTTGTAGTGGACACAGTGTTGTAGTGGACACAGTGTTGTAGTGGACACAGTGTTGTAGTGGATACAGTGTAGTAGTGGACACAGTGTTGTAGTGGACATACTGTTGTAGTGGACACACTGTTGTAGTGGACACAGTGTTGTAGTGGATACAGTGTTGTAGTGGACACACTGTTGTCGTGGACACAGTGTTGTAGTGGATACAGTGGATTCCGTTTAATATCTGGGACGGAATCGTATACACGAAATATAATACACAATAGTGCGAAATAAGTTTTTTTACTATTCCAGCCGATGCCGGGTAAGACGTAGGCCTACCTTGGTACTGACTTCCTGAAGAACGGTCTTCAATCAGTTTACCTTTACTCAGTGGGTTAGTTTCGTTGAGATGTAGTGAACATTTTACACTAATGTAACTTTAAATATAAGAATGTGTGCGTGCGTGAGTGCGTGTGTGTGTGCATGCGTACGTGAGTGCGTATGGGTGAAGTGAGGATGGGGAAAAATAAATCAAAGCATGCCATACAAGAATAAACATGTCAAACGTACGAACGAAAAGTCCGTCAAATTCTAAAGCCGCATTCGATCAAGAATCGTTTCCATGCGAGATGGCGACCCCTTCTTCATAAAATGCTCATATCGGAGTTTAATAGTTGTCTATCAACTAAACTAACACTTCTGTGACATCTATGATGTTATCTACAAGTTGAAATATTTGAATAAACTTGACATTTATGCTTACGTATGTTTGTTTAGTTTTCTTGACGGATTCGGTAAACTTCAAGTATTCAAGTCGTTACTGCCATCTTTATCATAAAACGAAGACGCGTCATTCACCCGGGCAGCGTGTCGGGGTGTTTACATGTATACTTAGCAGAGTGCTTACTTTTTGGCGGGAATGAATCGCTAATATTACGCAAATCTTAACGCACATCGCGGGTAAATTTATTCTAAGTATGATTCATAGATTAAACGACTATTTTATTGTCGGTGACATCCATAACAATCCATTGCCTGTAACGGGGCATCCCAATAACTGAAATCGTTTTTTTACTGAGAATTTTTTTAGGTGTTTACTAAAGTTGTATGTGTTGTGTCTTGCTGCATTATTATATATATATATATATATATATATATATATATATATATATATATATATATATATATATATATATATATATATATATATATATATATATATATATATATATATATATATATATTTCTGGGATATAAGGGGCTACCCATAAAGTACGTTTAAAGGTATTTTATACCTTTTACCGCCCCTCTAAAAATCACGTTCGTTTTGATAAAGACCACCCCCCTATTATACATACATTTATTTTTTATCAAGTTTGCAGACTTTTCGCGCGCCATTATAAAGTACACTGATGCATGGTAGCCTGAGTCCGCATTCCTTTTACGTTCGATTTCAGTTGAAATATACCCCAAAACTGGCATAGCAATCAATGCTATGAGTGTGACGTCAACAGCTAGACAAGCAAAAACACTGTTTTAATAACGATCGCCAAGCCACACCCCACCCTATGTAACGCTCCGTAAAGCTTACCAGGACAGGCAGACACCCTCACTCCCTGAGTATGACGTACTTTATAGATGACCCCTAAACTCATTTATCAGCAGTAAGTTAATAAACCATGCATAATATGTGAACATATATGTATATATATATATATATATATATATATATATATATATATATATATATATATATATATATATATATATATATATATATATATATATATATATATATATATATATATATATATATCGGTTTTCTTGATATTCACTAGGGGTGACTGTTGGAGTAGTTTTACTATTGTGATAGTACCGCTGTAGCTGTATAACTATTGCAATATTATTGCGATAATTTCATTAATATTGCAATAGTACTGCGATAGTAGCCTATCCCGGAATAAAGGAAAAATACAAATCGTAATCGAATGGTGTCGCTGTTGTGTACACTTGCAGGTAGTTAATTACAAATGCTGAATCCGTGAATGGCGTTGTTCTAATCGACGATTGTTGATGTTAGGTCGATAAATACATAAAATAAAAAAAAATAGTTGCTAAAACATGTTTATTTCTATTATTACAGTGGCACAAATAACCCTGCTGTTTTGCCAACTATCGTCGCTATCGATAGTTCATTGTAGCCTATCGATGATAACCACGACTAGTTAAATTTACTATCGATAGCATGGCATCGTCACATCGACTATTGCAATGCATCGATAGTTCGATGTGTTAATTGTTACACCTCTAACATATTCACGGACAACTTTAGGATCTCGCAAAGGGGGTGCCAATTAAGGAGGGGGGGGGGTGAGCAAGGCTATTCATCCATGCTACCATGTAGCGGCGCAACGGAACAACACGGGGGAAATTAATTAAGCCTAGGGGAGCATGGCCGAATGACCCCCTAAATACGTCACTAGACCAGATACTCCTATATAATTATATAACTGCATGTTGACGGCTTTTGCGATAGTCAGTTCTACGGCATGCCTACTGGATACAGGAGAGGAGAGATTTTAGGGGCGGCCGGATTACTGAGGCTGGTCAGATACCTATACCTACTTAATTGCAGATTTGCAGATCTGGGAAAACAGACTGATGTGATGCAGCGGTCGTTTTCGAGGTTTGACCGCTTTGAGAGGTTCTGCGTTACTCTAATTCAGTAATTGCCCAGTCGGTGCCGAATCTGCTAACGAAACACGTTGCGCGTTGGACTAAAAAAAAACATACCCATAAACCGTGGAATTTGTCTGAAGAATGGAATGGTATAGGCAATGTATTGAGCCCCCTACCCCAGCACCGGGTTACGGGAAACAGTTACAATTATTATGCAAAACCGGACAGTTAAATGTACAGTACTTGACATACTGGACTCCTAAAAAGACACATGCTTTGTCAAAAGAGTGCCTAGGCATCTATGCTTTGTAGGTATTATCAGACCTATATCTAAAGAACGTTCAGCTACCTGCCATTCTGTCTACCTCCCTTGAAACTAGTTCCAATTTGAACAAAACTGTTTACTGACTTTACATCATGTAATTATAATCCGCATCTCAAAGCTATGCAGCTTTAACCTTGGCTGACACATTGAATAGTTTTTTTGAGAATGACTACTTTCAGTAAGTCGCTATTCACCCTTGATGAACCGCCCCACCATGAGACGATCTATGCGGGGAAACTAATCGGCTGTTGCGCTTGATGTTTCTACCCCCGGCAGGCAGAGTTTCACCGACACAAAATGGCCGATCGTGTACACAGGACGGGTTCTTAGCAGCAGTTTGGAAGATGAAAATGGACCGCAATAATTTAGACCAGAGTCCACCATACAGCGAAAACAACGGTGGATCGTGGGTACAATGCTGGGACGCAGAAGACAGTTCCATTTCGGGTTTGAATTTGGGTGAGTTTCGCTTGTTTTATGTTGAATGGAAGATGTCATTCCTGTTTCTGACGGAACTTACTCCGACTCCGAGAAACACTTCCATCTAAATCTGAGTAACTCATGTAACGTCGCAGCCAGACAGCTACCTTATGGATCAGTTGGTTGTGTACCACCCGCGACCATGAACGTCAGTAAAGGTAAACATTAAACGTGCTAACACTGATTATTATTATTAAGAATTTGTTTTAGACAGCATCTGATCAACATTTATTGTCACTGACACTGTCACGCTGACAGTTGCCGTACGGGTGTGGGCCGGGCATCAAAACTTTGCTACTCACGAACAAATGTTATAAGGTCAACAAACCTGGGTAGCTTTGAAGAGTACTAGAAATTGACTACCAAAGTAAATGGTCTATAAGACTGTCCTTCATAAATTAAAATTGACTAAAGCTAAATTATGGTTTATATAAAATGATGATTAACATATATTTCATACCTAGTGGTCAGTCAGCTAAATGAGCATTTAAGTTGATTGATTAATTAAATTAAACAAAGTTCTGCTTGATCTATCAGTGAATCTGATTATATTTCATATATTTCATATTTCAACAATAATCACTATATAATAAGCAATTCTCAAAATGTTGTCACAAATGTGTAGCAAAATAGTACAATTTCTAGATTTTCTTTGCTTACTTTATAATTACTTTTTCAGTTTGGAAGTGTACTTCCATAAGTTCCATCATTACTCTACATTAAAATAATTATCATGAAAAGATAGTTATTCAAGACAGTACAACATTATTAGGGGATTTGCATAATTTCTTCAATGCTTTATTAGCATATACTTTTCTGAATTTTTTTGTACAGCGAATCTTTGTTCCTGTTGAACAAATGCAAACTAAAAAATTTTGTGTTTTTCTTGAATGTGGTGCTTTTTCGGAATGTTTCAATGGCACCTGGAATTGCATTTTACTGTAAAAAAATGTAACATTATGAGTAATGATATAAAAAATAAATAAATAATATATTGCTTACAATAATCTGTTGATACTTCACACATTAGTAGAGCAATATATTAGTAATAATATCCAGTCAGCAGCAGAAAGGCAAATCAAATTTGTTTTCATTGCATGCTCACTATAAAACATGAGTCCCTTACTGTGCAACGTTTCAGAAAGCCCCCATTTTTTTTTCTTTCCGTTTTTGACATCATTCTCACAGGCAAATAACAATAATGAATGTTGCCTTTCAATCTTAATCAGAGTAACATATTTTTTCCCATTGATCCATTCCAAAGTTATAATAAAAAAATTACAATTGAGTGAGGTTGTGAGTGACAACTTTTTGAGAATTGCTCATATATATTTATCTAAAATTACAAATGTCAGCTATCTAGATATAAGTCAACATTTTATTGCCGGATTATTCACTATGTTAGGTCTTATTTATAAAACAGGTATCACTGAATATATTTGTGTGGATATATTTTTATCATGTATTGCATGCTCGTTTGGTAATTCTTCAGCTGTGCTGTTTTCACTAAGCAGTATTTTAAAAGCTCCACAGCCTAGTGACCTAATTGAAAGATGTTCCAATTTTACTATATGTTTATAGATTTTCAGTTTATTTGTTGCCTATGTCTTTTGTCATATATGTTATTTGTCATATGGGTTAATTATATGGCATGGATGTTGCTGTATTTGGAATTGGATACTAATTTTCAACATTTGTGTTTTGATTGATCTGCTCTGGTAAAATCTGTGATATAAAAACCGTAATTGTCACAGTTACATGAAAGAAACCAATTACAATGATGGTGAGTCGGGAAACAATGTAGTTAGCTTACAATGATGGTGAGTCGGGAAACAAGGTAGTTAGGTTACAATGATGGTGAGTCGGGAAACAAGGTAGTTAGGTTACAATGATGGTGAGTCGGGAAACAAGGTAGTTAGGTTACAATGATGGTGAGTCGAGAAACAAGGTAGTTAGGTTACAATGATGGTGAGTCGGGAAACAATGTAGTTAGGTTACAATGATGGTGAGTCAGCAAGCAAGGTAGTTCAGTTACAATGATGGTGAGTCGGGAAACAATGTAGTTAGGTTACAATGATGGTGAGTCAGCAAGCAAGGTAGTTAAGTTACAATGATGGTGAGTCAAGAAACAAGGTAGTTAGGTTAGAGGTACATACATGTAATTTGTAGATATTCAGGTAGAAAGCTCTGGCTTATAGTTGTATATCTCATTTTGGGTACTGAAAGATCTGTCTCATTTGAATTTAGATGTTTGACAGACATGACATTTGGAGGACTGAAAGATCTGACTTGTTTGTTTCATGTGGAGGACCGAAAGATCTGAATTGTACATTTCATTTGGTGGACTGAAAGATCTTACTTATCTGTCTCATTTGGAAGACTGAAGGATCTAACTTAGATTTTTCATTTGAAAGACTCGGAAATCTGACATGTATGTCTTATTTGAAGGACTAAATGATCTAACTTGTATATATCGTATTAAGGACTCAGAGATCTGACCTGTGTGCCTCATTTGAAGGAGTGAAAGATCTGACTTGTGTCTCATTTGAAGGAGTGTAAGATCTGACTTATGTCTCATTTGAAGGTCTAAAACATCATGACTTGCATGCCTCATTTAGATGACTGATATATGTGACTTGTATGCCTCATTAGGAGGAGTAAAAGATTTGATTTGTATGTCTCATTAGGAGGAGTAAAAGATCTGACTTCTATGCCTAGGTTAGAAGACTGAAATATGTAAGTTGTATACATCTCATTTGAATGACTGAAAGAAACTGTTCAGGCTTCTCTGATTGGAACTAGATTACTTGAAGCTTGTGTGGAAGGCTAGCACTCTTAACTTCCCAGTCACTATACAGTTGGTTACTACTTGTGTGGAAGGCTAGCACTCTTAACTTCCCAGTCACTATACAGTTGGTTACTACTTGTGTGGAAGGCTAGCACTCTTAACTTCCCAGTCACTATACAGTTGGTTACTACTTGTGTGGAAGGCTAGCACTCTTAACTTCCCAGTCTCTATACAGTTGGTTACTACTTGTGTGGAAGGCTAGCACTCTTAACTTCCCAGTCACTATACAGTTGGTTACTACTTGTGTGGAAGGCTAGCACTCTTAACTTCCCAGTCACTATACAGTTGGTTACTAATATAGTAGTAGGTAGTGTTGTTCCGATTAATCAGATTTGTCATTGATTGGTTGGTTCATGTTTCTGATCAACTAATCGATTACAATCTTGTGAGATTGATTATTTTCGATTATATAAAAAATCATGCTGAATTTCATTCTCGTTCCCTAGTTATCTTGATTTGCCAGAAATCTTGTTTGGCAAACAGTGGCGCTACATCATGGAGTCTGAATAATCGAGGCTAGTCATGGCATCAAAAAGTCGAAAATGCTGACAAACTATTTGATTATCCAACATAGTGTCGACGGAAAGCTCCATGATTGTCCTTATGAATTTAAAATGACATCAGTTAACTGATTTAATTTGAAGTACGTGTTGTTGGCCCCTTAGTTCGGTTTTAGTTTGTTTGGTCCAGTCACCGTTTCGTTTTGTGATGTTTTAGTCTGTTCGTATTTGTTCAGGACCAGCGTGGTGGCAAGATGAAATTTGTTTTGTTTTATGTAAGTTGTGAAACAAAGTCAGCTGATTTTGCCTTTTTAAGTCCTGAACTCTGCCATCAATGTTTAATACTGTGATTGATTACAATGAAGAACATGTATCATCTATTGCCAGGATATTAATAGATTGGTCCATCATACAGGTTTTGTGACTCCAATGTACATTTTGCCTGAATTCCGATTTCCAAATGTTGGTTATGTCACTTTGTCTCTTCCTATGTTTTTTCGTTCTTTTGTGGTAGTTGAGTGCAGAACCTATGTTTGACTGGCAGCTATCATGACAATAGTGATCGTCATTTCACTTATGTCCTGTGCAGATTGTCATCACGTTTTGTACTGTACGAACCTCATTCTGAACAACAGTACGTTCCTGTATGCTAAGCTTGTGATGTTAGCAGGCATTGTGTTGCACAGACGCCATTCTCTGCAGACAGATATTTTCTGATGAAATCACTGCAGATGCAGTGATAACATGGCTGCAGTGAACAATTGAAGAGTCTAGATAAATCTGGAGTAATGACAACTAGAAATGCACCGGTAGTCTGCCACCCTATCTGGGGCGGGGTATAGACCCCTCCCGCATTGGGTCGCACACATAGATCTGGAACGTTATCTGTTGGGCTGTTCTCCTGAACCCAGTCGGTTGTAGCAGCAATAGCAATGAGGACTCCAACACATACTGGCACAGCACCATGGCTACAAGGTGGGCACTCTAGTGCTGCATGACAGAAAGTTCTGGATGACACGGTGCATGGAAAAACTTCTATGTTCCAAATGTCAGGTGGGATAGTGGGACTTTGGCTGAGTGCCTGGTTGGATAGTGGGACTTTGACTGAGTGTCTGGTGGGATAGTGGGACTTCGGCTGAGTGTCTGGTAGGATAGTTGGACTTTGACTGAGTGTCTGGTGGGATAGTAGGACTTTGGCTGAGTGTCTGGTGGGATAGTTGGACTTTGACTGAGTGTCTGGTAGGATAGTGGGACTTTGACTGAGTGTCTGGTGGGATAGTGGGACTTTGGCTGAGTGTCTGGTGGGATAGTGGGACTTTGACTGAGTGTCTGGTGGGATGGTGGGACTTTGACTGAGTGTCTGGTGGGATAGTGGGACTTTGACTGAGTGTCTGGTGGGATAGTGGGACTTTGACTGAGTGTCTGGTGGGATAGATCCTTGATCCTGCTTATCCACTTTTTGGATTAAATATCTCGCTTATTTGTAATTGTCAAAAACCAAAAAAATTCAGTAAAATCGATCTACTATTTGTTGCACACTAGGTCGCTCCAGGCACATTTTGTTTATTTGGTGTCATGTGATTTGAAGTTTTCGAGCATGTGCGTTCACCGCGAATGAGAATGGCACATAAAATGGCAATCTGTAAAAACAACGAAACATTGCTAAAACGATGAATGTTGTATGAAGGAGAGTGTTTCCTGCTTTTCATGAGAATTTTCCCACTTTTCCATGAGCGGATGTTGACACCTATGGGATAGTAGGACTGAGTGCCTGGTGGGATAGGGAGACTTTGATAGTTTGACTTCGGTTTGGCTGAATGCCAAGCAGAATGTGGGAAGGTTGAGAGTGTTTAGCTGAATAATGAGTGTTGGCTGATGCATTAAACTATCACTGCTGCTGAATTGTAAAGGTACACAGTATTTGCATTATGTCACGAGAACAAAAACATGGTAGTAATTTTGTTGCAATCTTAAACCATCGTTGTTTAACTTTCTGGCGACTGCTTAGAACATCAGCTACTGTGGATATAACATACATCCTTGGTGAATTTCTTGCCTTCTATACGTTTCAAGCATTGCTTCAGCATAATGTTTACTGCTGTACATATATCTTGTTTAAGTGCTGATTTGTCACTGCATTAGAACATCCCTCTTGGTCCACACCCAGATTTTGGCTTTGATTTCTATTTGCTAAAGCTTTCAATGTGTGTTCACAAAATTGGACGTGACATTGGCAAGGTGGAAAGTGCTTCAGCTGGCCTATTGACAGCGACTTAACCCGTGTCGACCCTTTACAATCACTGGGCAATGCATTGCTTTTCAGCTAGACATTCCTAAGATATTTTCTTTACATAAATCCAACCTGTAGAAAGCAACTGAAATCTACTGTTTTTTTTGTGGTTATGCTGTTCTGTCGCTATCAGGTGGCGTCCATTAGTTTGTTGATTGTGATGAAAAATTAGCAAATTGCTCTGCGCATTTATCTATTGCTTTGGTGATGCCCTATAAGATTTTTTGATTTTCAAAAGGTGATAGAAACTGGGTGGAGTTCTCAGTTGTAACAGCTAATAACTTTCATAATGTATTTACTGTCATACGCTGCTTTAAATGAGCTGCTCTTGCCACATAAAATTGGCTCATAGACATTGAAATACTGCCCTGATAAATCTGACAATTTGCATAGAAAACAGTGCTCCAAAAACTGTTAAGGTTTCTTGTATTATCTTTGTTTTCTTTCTTTAAAAGCTGATATTTCTACGTTTATAACTACTGAGTGTTTACATACCTGGATTGATTTATTATGACTGTGAATTGGGTGTTAGAAACTGGTATTTGTAAAAATTAATACAATATTATGGCTGTTGCAGTTAGCTTGATGTTAATGAAAATGTAATTATTCTGGTACTAAGGCTACATCTAGGTCAGTAAACAAGTTGCGGGAAAGTGAGCTGGCATTTGCATGTGTTACAGAGAACTCCAATGAGCTACACAGTCTCGTGGAAGACAAGGAGATCGCAGCCCGTGCCGTTGCGTTTGTTGTCAACAACACACGCAAGGGAATCGTACCACTCTGTGCTGATGTTGCCACTCTCCTGCGGGCACGCAAGAGGTAAGCTGTGACACCACACTGTTTCTCGCTAAGAATGACATGTTCTAAGAAGGTGGACATTATTCTCCATACATAAGCATAATAAAACATAGGCTCAAGTAAAAATGTGTTATAACAGACACATTTTGAAGTTGTGTTTTATATTTTCACCTTTTCTACGTGTCTTTTTTAGCAATGCTTGGTAAATGTCAGTATGAGTTTTGTGGCAAAAGTGAGCAAGACAGAGATTAATTACTCTGATTTTGAGAAACATAGGTTGATGTAACTAGGTTGCGTGCTTGACAAATCTTGTCCAAAAAGTAAAATTTTTGCAGTTTATTGGTGTTATTCTTCCTGTAACCGGGTAGGTTTACGAAAGACACATTGTGAGGCAGCATATTTTGTTACACGCAAAATATGAAAGTGACAAATTATTTTCTGAAATATTGGTGCTGTTTTAAATTTATTTTGTAATCATTACAAAAGCAGCATTTGAATTGTAGCAGGTAGTATGTCATCAACTTAGACAGCCACTGTCATCATGTTCCACGTGCATGTTTCTGGATTCATGCATGTTCATGTCTAAGAACTTAGTTCCTCATGTGTTAACTTCAACGAAGCAACATTGTTATTATGCAACAAGCTATTGTATGACATACCCTCACGTTCACATTCCTAGCCCAGAGATTGCTAGTTGTTGTTTTGTGTTTGTTGCTGTATAACTTGCAGTAGTGGTTGCTAGTTGTTGATTTATGTTTGTTACTGTAAGCTTTCGCTGGTGGTTGTTAGTTGTTGTTTTATGTTTGTTACTGTATAGCTTTTGCCAGTGGTTGTTAGTTGTTGTTTTATGTTTGTTACTGTATAGCTTTTGCCAGTGGTTGCTAGTTGTTGTTTTATGTTTGTTACTGTATTGTTTGCGCCAGTGGTTGTTAGTTGTTGTTTTGTGTTTGTTTTCACCAATGATTGTTAGTTGTTGTTTTGTGTTTGTTTGTGTATGGTTTGTGCCAGTGGCTAGTTGTTTTGTGTTTGTTTGTGTATAGCTTGCACCAGTGGTTGCCAGTTGTTGTTTTAAGTTTGTTTGTGTATGGTTTGCGTCAGTGGTTGCTAATTGTTGTTTTGTGTTTGTTAGTGTATAGCTTGCGCCAGTGGCATTCTGACTGCAGCAACAGCAGCAGCATATGCTGCACTTGGTGATTCAGAAATAGCAGCAGCAATAAAGGTGTCTCCTCCAAGACTGGGGCCTTGGGTTAGACCTGGCCAAAGATAGGCTGCTTCTGGTGCTCACCTGTGGGGGTCCATCCAGTTTGAAACTTTGTAAACTTCATTTAGACTTGTCTGTTTACTTCACCACTGTCCATGGCTTCAAGTTGTTTATCCTTGTTAGTGTATGTCTTGCAATGTTTCTCCTCGGCCCATTACTAAATTCCCTTAAATGTAGTATTTCACAAGATTTTGTCCCGAATGGACAAACATGTCTTTATGCATAGGAAACTATTTTAAAAAATTAGTTTAGTCAACTTTCTTTTTAATTTATGTTCTGGCAATTGTTTACGGTGTCTGTAAATTCATATTTCTGGTGTTTCTATTCCCCCCCTATCTTTCTGGTTTTATTTTATGAAACACAGACTTTCTCTTTGTTGTCTGTATGACAGGTTAAGTTATCCTTCCTGGTTTCTATGACTAGATTGAGGAAGGAATATTTTTAGCTCCTTGTTTGTCCTGACCGCTAGACAACTGTCAGGTGGTATGGTAGTTTTCCATCACCCCCTGTGATGGAATAAATTAATAAGCAAATTCTACCTCAGTCATACACGTTAAGTTTCAGAAATGCAAATGCAGAAGATTTATGCGTAAATCGGAGGATCTCAGGCTATAAGAGAATTGTGCTAAAAAAAATTGAGTATTTTACACATAACAAAAATTACACTAGACCAGCTTTAGTTCCCAATACATTGCAGATGTACTATTAAATTGTACACTGACATGTTAATATAAACATTGTGGCAGTCGAACATTTCCTTGTGGACTAGTAATGATAAAATAACAAGTTTACTACTGGGATGGTTTAGGAATAAAAAAAATGTTTTTCCTGAAATGTATTACCTTGCAACAAAAATCCCTCACCTAACTGGCAGTAACCTACATATTTACATAATAGTTAGTGGCAGGGCTCAAACTAAAGCATTTTCTTTTCTTCAAAGTTTGTGATCCTGGGTGATAAAGGTGGCGTAGAATTTTTTTATTTGTGAAAACTATTTTTTAAATATGTTTTTTCTTTCATAATTTGCTCCAATTGTGACAATTAGCACAGATTATATGTGAATTAATTATAACTCATATAAAGTGGAGATGTATTGATGGGCATCATTTAACGGATTGTACATCGATGAGCGATTATGGGCGATCGTTCATTTAACGCATATTATAAACAATGCAACAGGCAAGGCACAAGCATACTGCTTAGCCAAGTCTTTGTTGTCCAGTCTGCACAAAATTTAATTGAAATAACCCTTGCTGTTGTTGTGGGCGTGAGTAAAGGGAGGGATTGACAATCTTTTGTTAACTGAGGCCACACAGAAATATGTTTTGTTTAATTAGAAATCTGGGAGATTCGTTCTCCCGTGTGGGAGACTGGGAGTTTGATAGATTTCTGGGAATCTCCCGATGATTCCGGCAGACATGTATACCTCAGTAGTGATGGTTTGAAGTGTTGCTGAAGACATGTCATGTTATGCCTGTCAAATTCAACATAATTATCAGACATCAGTCATTAACTAGACTTGGTTGGCATGTATAAATGAGCTTGCCAGAAAATGTGTGGATAAGTGGTGAGGGAGAGCACCTAGGAGTGTCCAGGGAACGCGTGGGAGGGATGTCACCTGCCTGCTGGTTGTATCCCTTCTGTCTTAGGGACAGGCAGTTTAGGCCAGATGTGGTTTCCCATGTTATCAGTGTTTCTCTTCAAAGCAAAATTTAAAACATACACAGAGAAACTTGTAGAACTTGGTGGTGGATCCTGAAGCAGTTGTATCCAGCACTGAGGCCCACCCCAGACTTCTTATTGCTGTTTCAATTAAGCACACGTTCAGCTTGACCCACTTGCCAAGGGTCATGGCTTTGCTGAGTCAGGCCGGCAACTCAATAGTTTATGCACCCCTTTAGTTGAATTTATCGCTGTTTATGTGGCCAACCCCGCGTCCGTTGCTCAGCGTTTTTGTGCACATCAGACATTCATCTTTTGTCTACTGCAAATGTGTCGATTTCTGAAGTGATTTGTCATCAATCGCTTGAGCGCTTTGGCTGAATGGTGATGCACAGGTGCTTTATTGGGGGCAGGTGAGTATGTGTGGCATGTTTGTCATAATGGCAACCACTTCATATGTAGTATTGGACAATGTTGTGTCCACACCACAATGACAGCTGTGGACTATGTCCACCTATCCACACCACATTGATGGCTGTGGACTCTGTGTCATCTCATCCACACCACAATGACAGCTGTGGACTATGTCCACCTGTCCACACCACATTGATGGCTGTGGACTCTGTGTCATCTCATCCACACCACTATGACAGCTGTGGACTATGTCCACCTGTCCACACCACATTGACGGCTGTGGACTCTGTGTCTTCTCATCCATACCACATTGACAGCTATGGACCCTGTCATCATGTCCACACCACATTAATTGCTGTGGTCGTCATGTCCACACCACATTGACAGCTGTGGACTCTGTCTTCATTTCCACACCACGTTGACATCTGTGGTGTCTGCATAGTCTATGGGTGTCTGTCATCACATCCACACCCCATTGACATGTGGTTTCTGTCACTATATATATATATATATATATATTCAGTGATTCTTTGCAGATTTACATATCACCAATAAACCTTCTATCAATGTATGAATGTGTTGACCTTGGACTATTTGGTATTATCTGGCTGCCTGGTGTTATGTGGCTGCCTGGTATTATCTGGCTGCCTGGTGTTATGTGGCTGCCTGGTGTTTGTTTTGGTGTTTGCAGTGAGTCAGTGTATTCTGGAGTCAGCCGTAACATTCCCTCGTGCCCGCCTGGCTGTTGCTACCCAACCTTTCTAGAGCTGTTTACATTCTTTGGTTTCCTGAATTGAGCATTTGTGCCAATGACTTGGGGGTTGATGTTTGTGTGTTCATGTTTTTTTTTCACGTAGTTAAGTCAAATGCAACAGCCTTGAGTCATTGGAGGACAGTAATCATGTCGCAACTGTGACATGTCAAGCCGATTCAAAGCCTGGCCTATTCACTGCTGTTATTGTCAGGGAGTGTTTGTGAGGATACATTTACAGCACAGGTGTGCCTGGCCAGTGAATGGGTGCTGCTCAAGATATTGTGATAATGGCTTCCAGGGTGCATCACTTTGCTATTTACAAGCGCCCCTGCTGTCATGGTGATGTGTGAGAAGGTAGGGTGGCTATCTATGCTGACAGGGTGATCTACTGCGTGTGAAGCTGCTGACCCCGGTGACACCCCCCACCTTGAGTCATACATCAAGTCAGCGTTTCTATGGCAAGATGCGACCTTGGATAATGGCTTTAGAGAGTTGAATCTTGTCTGCAGGTGAAAGTCGGGATCCTCACTAGTGATATAGCAAGATGTTGTTAGATGAAACTTGATCAACACAAACATCGTTATTTGTGGCAGTCTTCTGCATGTGTCTGTGCTGCCTGGGAAATTATGTATATAAAAAGTGACAGTTAAATTGCTTTCTATGGCTATCTATGTATGCAACACATGCTTTGAGTGTGCAAACACACGTTTACCTGCAAACCGATAAGACAGAATATCTGATAAGACCCAATTATTGCCAATTTGAAGTTGTCAAGTTCTCACATTTCTAAGGAAGGGTTTAAAACAGCCCTGGGATAAATTTTTGAATGAAATGTTATTAGAGACGGCAGCTTTTGTTTGGAACGTGCACAATAGTTGAATAATGGAAATGTAACGTTTGTCTTGGTCCTGTCAGTTCAGTGTGTGCTTTCCCTTTAATATGCTCAATGATATCTTGTCAATTCACAAAGCCACAAACGCTGTTATGAGGGATGACATGTTACCGGGGGCTACTTTTCCAAGTATAATAATGTGTTCGCATCGCATGCTATTTCATTCAGTAGAAAGAATGTCTGGTGAATTGAAGGAAATGAGTAATCATAACCAATTTTAGGGCTGTTGATGAATAAATTATCTAGTATGACAAAAACAAGCATATATTGGTTTTACCAGTAAGTGTCATATTATGAGTAATGACTGTACATAAAATGCATTAATGGTTTTTGGTATATTAACTTATTGTCTTTTATAACTTTGTTATAAATAAACAGAAGTTTATTTATAACTTAATTTTGTTGGAAAGCTTGGACAAAATATGGACTCCTTAAGACAAGTATGGCCCCTTCTATTGGGGTTCCCCTGCTATTGAACCCTTATAATAGGTATTTTTTTAACAAAAACTTGCTGAAATGTGCAACGAATTAAGACGTTTAAATTTAGCTTGTTGCTATCAGATTTAACAAGATTTAACAAGATTGCCATCTCGAACAACAAGTTCCAGATGGCAAGTGGACAAGGAAGCCATTGGCTTATCGAGAGTCCAACAATTTTCTCATCTATGTGTAGCCTGCCCTTATCAGATATCTGTCAATTCTATTTTTAAACATATTCACACTACTAGCATTAACACAATCATTTGGCAGTTTGTTCCATTCATTTATCACCCTCTGTGAGAAAGAGTACTTTCTCATGTCCAACCTACACTGATCCTTAACTAATGCTGCTTTGTGTCCTCTGGTTCTACTGCCTTCTTTTAGTTTGAAAAACATGTTCCTATCAACATCCTCATACCCGTTCACTATTTTAAACACTTCTATTTGGTCTCCTCTTAGTCTCCTGGTCTCTAGTGTTGTCAAACCACATTGTAATAAGCGACTTTCGTAACTAAGGTCTCTTAATTCTGGAATCATTTTAGTTGCTCTTCGTTGTATTCTTTCTAGCTTATCTATGTCTTTTTTACGATGTGGCCTCCATGCTTGAATACAATATTCCAAATGTGGTCTAATTATTGCTTTGTACAGGGGTACAATTAGATGTTTCTCCTTATACGTGATAGTTCTCCTAATTAGCCCCAGAATTTGATTTCCTTTCGAAGCAGCAATCCCACATTGCTCTCAAACTTTCATGTCGGCATTAAATGTTACTCCTAAATCATTTTCTTGTGTGGTTCTACCTAGTACAGCATCCCCCATTTTATATTCCTCATCCATATTTCCATGTCCTATGTGTATACATTTACACTTCCCAAAATTGAACAACATTTGCCATTTTTCTGACCATTTAACTAATTTTTCTAGATCATCCTGTAAACTTTGTTTATCTGTATCATTAGTAACCTTTCTGAATACTTTTGTGTCATCTGCAAATTTGAGTACTTTGCTAGATATGTCATCCTCCAAATCATTTATATATATTAAAAACAGTATAAGGCCTAATACTGATCCCTGTGGTACCCCACTCAAAACCGATTTCCAGTTTGAAATCTCACCATCTACTATTACTCTCTGTCTACTGTGTGTAAGCCACTTTTCTATCCAGTTGATTACATCATTGCCTATACCATGGGCTTTTAGTTTAAGTAACAATCTTTGATGTGGCACTTTATCGAAAGCTTTCTGAAAATCTAAGTAGACAACATCCACTGGTGACCCGTCATCTACCCACTTTGTAATTTCTTCTAAAAAACATAAGAGATTGGTTAGACATGACCTTGCTTTTAGGAATCCATGTTGAGATGTATTTATTAATTTATGTTTTACGAGGAATTCCACCATGTGGTCTCTAATTAATGTTTCGAGTAATTTACATACAACTGATGTTAAACTCACTGGTCTGTAATTTTCTGGCTTCTTCCTCGATCCCTTCTTAAATAGCGGTGTAATGTTTGCTTCTTTCCATTCTGAAGGAACTACTCCTTCTTCTAGTGACAAGTTAAATAAGTTTGCAAGTGGTGTACTAATTTGATCAACAATTTCCTTTAGCAGTTTTGGTGGTATCCCATCAACTCCAGGTGATTTATTATCTTTCATCTTCTTAATTTTCTTTGCTATCATTTCAGGAGTTACAAATAACTGCCCTAAATGTTCTGATTTATTGCCCTCAAATTTAGTCAGTGGAACTGGAAGTGAGCTGATATCTTCTGTGGTAAAAACTGAGCTGAAATACTCATTCAGGACCTCTGCCATTTGGAACCCATCTGAAATTATGTTTTCACTGTTGTTTTCCAGTGGTCCGACCTTATCTCGAACTTTCTGTTTACTCCTTACATAAGCATAGACACTCTTGCTGTCATTTTTTATATTACCTGCCAATTTTTGTTCAAAGGTTCTTTTAGATTTTCTAATTTAAGTTGTAGCTAGGTTAAGTGCCTCTTTGTAGTTTGTGTAGTCTTCTACATTTCCAGTGTGTTTATAGACCCTCCACAGCATCTGTTTGTGAGCAATTTTTCTAATAGCTTCTTTTGACAGGTTTTTTTTCCTGGATCTTTTCCCTTGTTTTCTTAATGGAATAAATTTCTCAGTAATGCCCTCAATCTCATATTTTAAACAAGTCCAGCATTATGTTGCTGTCTTGTTCTTCAGCAAGTTATTCCAATCTATATTTGCTAGATATGTTCTCATCACTTTATATTTGCCTTTGTTGAATTTCTTCCTCCATTGTTTTTTATATGTATTCCCTGTTTTTACTTTTATATTAAAATGGATTTGGTTATGGTCACTTGAACCCAAGGGTTCGTGTACTTTAACATTGTCAACTAATTCATTTTGAGAAGACAAAATTAAATCTAACACATTCCCACCTCTGGTTGGTTCCAAGACATGTTGAGTAAGGAAACAATCCTGTGCTAGAAGTAGAAACTGATGGTCGTCACCTCCAGCACTCTCTAATGATTCCCATTGTATATGGCCATGGTTAAAATCACCCATTATAACACATTCTCCCTTGCTCACCTCCCTTATCGCCTTTTGTAATTTTACATCTTCCTCTTGTCCTATGTTAGGACTACGATAAACTACTCCTGTTGTTAATGTTGAGTTCCTGGTAACTATGTTACACCAAATTGCTTCCACACTATCTGCTTCACTTTTCAGTGTAATTTCATATGCTTGGATAGATTCTTTAATATACAAAATTACTCCACCTCCCCTTCTTTCTCGTCTATCCTTCCTAAACATTACATAGCCTGTTAGTGCTAACTTGGCATCTACTATATCTTCATTTGCCCACGATTCTGTGATGCCTATTACATGAGGATCAATATCTGCTACCATAATGTCTAACTCACTTTTTTATTTACTATGCTCCTGGCATTTAAGCAAACACATTTAAGTTCATTGTCTGAAATTATTGGTGAACATTTCTTTGGATGTGTATTTGTAGTAGTACTCCTTTGAGTTTTCTCTGTCAGTTCCCCCTGCGCATCTAGTTTAAATAATTTATGGTACCTGTGCCCTCGTCGACAACTCTGACAAACTCACACCCAAGAACTGCAGCACCCTTCCCTGTCAGATGAAGTCCATCTCTCATGAAAAAGTCACCTCTTCCCACAAAGTTTAACCACATGTCTACGAAGCCTACTCCATCCTCCATACATACCTTCTGTACCTGTGTGTTGATCGCCATCCTTCTACAGTTCCTATATTCCTCACCCCTGCCTCCCATTATTGGTAATATCCCCGACAATATGATCTGCCCAACTCGTGCCTCTTTAAGTGTCTTGATCAACCTCCTGTACTTACCAACGATGGCTGACGTTCCCTCCTTCTCTGCATTGTTCATTCCCACATGCACGAGAACAGCACCTCCAGTGCCACCACCCATGACCTGTCCTGCCTTCTCTGCTATATCCTCTACTTTTGCCCCTGGTAGGCATACTGTCATGTCATCTCCTCTATTTACAATTTTATCCACTTTCCTAATGATGGAATCCCCCATAAATACCCGGGCTTTCCTCGCTTTCCCCTGTGATACTACATCAGCAAAGCTCCTTTCCTGTTGCACACTACTAGTATGCCCCCTTTCTCTCCTATCATCAACCTTTACTGTCTTACCACCTGGCAATCCCTCTCCACTCACCTACAAATAAAATTAATTACTTATCTCCAAAACATCCATGTCCAGGGCTAACATAGGAGTAGTTTATTTTCAGTATTTTCCTTTTTTAGAGTTAGCTACTACTATGGAGTGTACATACCCATTAAATTAAAGAGACCTCCGGCCACGAATCAGAGATTTTAGAGTAAATAATGTGCAATTATAGTTTGTCATGCATTTTTGATGTGTACCGATCATACAGTATATCTTACGGTTTACTGTCCATATACTCTTACATATATCATTGGTAAACACAAGTTACAACCAGAAATGTTCATGTAGGATAGTTTACAGGTCTCCTTTACCAATTATCACATGAAACGACTGCATGTACAAGTGTGCAGTATAGAGCCCCTCACGATAGCACAGTAAGTGGTGGATGATTAAATACATTTATTTATGCTAAAGGCGTACTATCTTTTGTTACTGTTACATGATTACATTAACAAAGTTTTCACTGCAAAATGTGTTATCTGTTCACGATAGTCGATTTATGGAATTCCTTGATTTATCTCATTGGGTGATATATGAAGTTATAAATAATGTCCAGGAATGATGTTGTAATGAAAGGGTGGGAACTCTGTACTACTATGACTAGTACTGGTTCTGTGTGCTGGCTTGGCCCTTAATTGTTTGGCTGGGAGGCTTCAGCAGGACTAAGTAGACCCCACAGCCTGGGCCCACCGACTGCGTGGGGCTCTGTGTGGGAGGTGGGTGCTGGTGGAGACCAGGGAGAAACCATGTGCTGCTGTGGATTGGGCTGGCTGCCACACAGTGCTGCACACCTATGCACTGCCATGCATGATATGTTGCATTGGCTCAGCATTGTGGACTGGTTCATCTATCTGTGTTTGCAGGCATGTATGACTGCTTGGGTGTAGGTTCAGTGGACATCTCATTACAGTGATAGGTAGGTATATATTTTGAGTAGAAAGCTGGTAGACAGTCTGTCTAGTGGATAAGATCAGTTGCCATAGAAACTGTAATGCCTAATTAGAGTCGCCTATAATGGCAAACTGCCTTTGTGTTTTCAGGAATCTGTTAGTGGTTTTCCCAGTAAAGGTGTTTAAAAAGTAATTTTTCACCACCCGGGACCCAATGTTTATGCCAGCTGAACCTTTGTGACCGTCTAAAAATAGTTGCAGAAACAATAATATAAGGTTAATGGTAGGATGTCTGACATGTTTCTATACCATTTGGGGTCAATACCACAGCTTGCTCTTTAGAGAGAGACAAGACCTACAATAAATGGGTATCTGTGACATTTCATTGCCAAGCCATTCAGCTCACCCAAACAGACTGCATCCCATAAAAATAACATTGATGTCCTTTACTGCCTTTAATTCAGGCTTTATAAATTATGTCTTCCATAAAAGTGTTTGCTGCATGTTTTAGCCCAACAATTTGGCCGTGAATGAGCTCAGAGAAATGTGCATGTGTGCATGCACGACACTGCATGTGCATGCCTGCATGTGCGTGCAGTATGTGTGGTTAAGCCAAATTTGTAGTTGGGACCAGCATAATTTATTCAGGAGCAGTGAGTAAGTTAGGTTGTCGTGTGGCTTATTTAATTATTATTTTTTATTGTTTTCAAGTAGCACTTGATCAATCCTAGGTTTGATACCCTTTTCAGATGGTGAAAAATGTTAGATACTTTGCAAACACGCACCAGTTTACACGTTTGTTCAACACTTTATTGGCACAATGGTGGTAGGGGAAGCATGTTGGCGTGCACCCATAATTCAGTATTTAGTGTCGTGGCTGTGGCACCCAAGTTAATGTTTTTTCTGCTTTCTATTTAAAAACGTTATTCAGCCCTGTGATATATCACCTGTGGGCACTAGTTCACTAGTTCACAAAGATTAATTCAGACATTTCTTTTATGTGTAATAACAAATTCCGGCCAACTCCCATTGATAACTTTGTTTATGTTTCATAATGATGTGTTTTTTGTTAAGTTACACACATTCCAAGAGCTGACAAGATATTTATTAGGATGTTTCAGATTGTGTAGCAGTGTAGTTGCAAGTGGCACTAAAATAAGTGAAAAACAAATCTGTGCTAGGTTAGCCTTTGTGTCACAATTGCATTGTTGGCCTTGTACATCTGTCCTTATATGGAAACAGTATGAATGATAATACCTCTTTCTATAAACCCCCAAACCTTCCAGTCCAAGTATACAATAGTGCTGTGTATCCACGGAGACAGTCAGAACTGGGTGAACCTTCCTGCTGATTGTCTGTGGGTTTGTGTGTGTGCGTATGATAACAATGCGTCTTCTCATTCGATCAGTTCTTTCAAAGCTGCCCACTCAAGAAGAATGCACCCGATTTTTTGAGTGCAGGGCCCATTGGCGGAAGCTGACGGGAACAATAGGCCCGTGATTCTGTGGGCATTAGTCTTGACTGCGGATAGCATCTTACCTCAGTGGCAGGCAGTAATTACACAATCGTGGTGGCGTGCTCTCTGTGCGTCCCGTGAATGAGAAATCATACACTGTGATGAGATAACGCCAGTGTCCAGTGAAGTAGATCCGCGTGTTTACAATGCTACACCGACTGCCCACAGCCTCACACAGATGCAACACTTTTTGAAGATGCAGCAAGAATATTGGGTGTTTAGTAAAGTTGTTTGTTGAGCAATGTATACCCTATGCGGGGTCAGGTGCAGTACTGTAGGACTGTATTTATATAATTGACATTTCATTTACCTTGTTTGTATTCTCCAAATATTTGTTTATGTACTACCGGTATTTCAGTATTTATATTTAGTCATTTGATATCATCAGAGATATTAGTATTTTGAATATGTTTCAAAGCTGTTTGAAAGACCAATGATGTTTCAGGTATTTTTTAATTGTAGTTTACATTTGAAATCAGTTGCGAGAAAGATTACTAGATCAAAGAGCTGTACACTTCACTCCCTGGCAGACCTGTTTATTGTAACACCAATAAAACTTCTCTGGGAAGCATTCAGCCATGCTGCATTTACTGCGCAAAGCTTATTCACGTATCCACTACTGTCTATAGCCAGGTATGAATTTGTACAGCAGAGCGAACTGAGTAAAACTGCCCAAGCTTCGAAATGGCAGCTCTTGAGAACATGCTTCTCAAAGCTGCTCCTGTTGAAACAGTGTTGTCATGACTACCATGTGTGTATACTGTATAGACATGTGTTGTCATGGCTACGTGTGAGTAATACTGAGTATATATCTGTGTTGTCATGGCTACCATGTGTTATAGATCTGTGTTGTAATGGCTACAATGTTTGTTTAGACCTGTCTTGTCAAGGCTACCATGTGTGTGTATAGACATCACTGTCACCTGTTTTGCTATGGCTATCATGTGTGTATACATCCGTGTTGTCATGGCTACCTGATGTTTCAGCTTTATTGGAAAGTGCTACCACTGACATGTTGGGTGGTCTTGGCAGTCTTGCGGTCTTGCTAGTGCTAGACAATGCCATTACTAGGAGTTACACTGGAGCCAAGAACTGCAGTAATTCTTAATGTTTAGAACCATTGATTGCTAGTAAGTGAGACTGCCAGGCTAAATGTAGGCTGTGTAGCCAAATAAAAACATCTGGTGACATTCCACAGCAAAAAACAGCCACTCTGTTTTTGCTTTCCAGCTTTGTTGGCCTACATAGGAAGTTGGACTCCAACTGTTAATATCCTGTATGTAAACAGCTTGTGTGATGGTGGGATTTGTTTTATCTGCCAGATGGCGGTTATCTTTCACTTCCACATGATATAATGAGCTCAGAGGTGATCCGGATGAAAAAACCGGGCATTCGGTCATTCAGCCAAACAACCAAAAACACTGCATCCTGATTCTGGGGTTCTGGGCAAGACGGACACATGGGTCTTGTCAAGTGGTGTCTGTTTGTGTTGCCTCACGATATAAGGTCTACGGTTGTCACAGTATGTGGCGATAGTTAGATGTGTATATGTGACGTTTATTGTATGAGTGGCACACTGAGCTACTGCGCCTCACTGCTACTGCATACCACGGTGTTGCTGCACCCCACTGTGCTACTGCACACCACTGTGCTACTGCACACCACTGCTACTGAACCCCACTGTGCTACTGCACACCACAGTGCTAGTGCTCACCACTGCTACTGCACCCCACTGTGCTACTGCACACCACAGTGCTAGTGTTCACTACTGCTACTGCACCCCACTGTGCTACTGCACACCACAGTGCTAGTGTTCACCACTGCTACTGCACCCCACTGTGCTACTGCACACCACAGTGCTAGTGTTCACTACTGCTACTGCACCCCACTGTGCTACTGCACATCACTGATACTGCACCCCACAGTACTACAGCTCACCACTGCTACTGCACCCCATTGTGCTACTGCACACCACTGATACTGCACCCCACTGTGCTTCTGCAGAATCTGCACCCAACAATGAGATATTGAGAAAGTTGGTGTCTGTTGTTTCAGCCTGGAGAAGAAGGTGGCAAGACTACGATCAGAGAACCACTCGTTGCGGTCACGTTTCTCGAGCACACAGACGAGCATCTCGACCAGCCCTGCCCCCACGTCCATACATTCGTTCAGCGAGCGTGGACTGTGTCACCATGACAGTGGCACCATGCCTCAGGTGGGTAGTCTGGTATCCCTTCTGGGCAAATAATGATGTCGCCTGTGCCAATAGTGATGTTGTTTCAACTTGTGCTGGTTGGTGTACAGAATCAGAATGGACAAGACTCGATGTGCTGTTCAAGGCAGGGAAACGATATTTCAGAAAACTGCAGATCAAATGCCATGAAGCATCCAGATTTTACGTATGTAGACTGTGGGATTCATTGTTTGTATGCTGCGAAGAAACCACTAGAAAATTTTTATTTGAGTGCAGCCTAAGTTAGCATTCCTCAAATACATCTATTGACACGTTCATTATCATTTACCGTTCAAAGATAAAATTGTCATGGAAAAAACGACAAACACCAGAAAAGAAAAAATGTCACACATTTACCGACAAATTGATGTATTATGAATGTGATTGTAAATCGGTCACCTGTCACTGACTGTTACTGTCTCTGACTGTTACTGTCTCTGACTGTTACTCTGCCTGTTCCCAACTCTTCATGTCACCGAATCTTCCTGTCCCCGACTCTTCTTCTCCCCGACTCTTCCTGTCCCCGACTTTTCTTGTCCCTGACTCTTCCTGTCCCCGACTCTTCCTGTCCCCGACTCTTCCTGTCCCCGACTCTTCTTGTCCCCGACCGTTCCTGTCCCCGACTCTTCCTGTCATTGTCATCACTGATATTCAGTGAACATGTAACACCTGAGCTAGAATGTGGAGAGTTCTGGTTGTGAAGCAAGGTTTAGAATATATTACAAGTTCCTGTACTTAGACATGTGATTGCCCATGCTTACTGAAATGTTGTTTTTGTTTAGGACAAATGCAGTACGTGTTCACGCTGCAGTAGTCGTAGCTCAAGTCTCACAAGCAACTCGCCAAAGCTGGACAAAGTGCAGCCAAACCATAGGTTGCCTCGCTTTCACCGAACGTCTGCGTTCACAATTCCGGCGTCATCGTCGTTACTGAGCAACGAAACACACGAATTGAATGGCGACAGTCTCTTCCAGGCAGAGGCTGAGGTGCACCCATTACCTCATGAGGGCTCAGTTGTACAATCAAAGGAGCATCAACGCAAAGACTCGTTGCCAGAGATTGTGTGTGAACCAGATTGTGGTGTGCAGAAAGTTCGGTAAGAAAGACATTCATATGCTTTTTGAGGTAATATGTTCATTGATAGTTGTTTGTAATTGTCATAGCTTATGATCATGCTGTAGACAAAAATTCTTTGTGATTATACTATCAACAAGAATAGTTTTTTGATCATGCTGTAGACAAGGATAGTTTATGATCACACTGTATGTAAGAATAGTTTGTGATCATGCTGTAGATAAGAATATATGAAAGAGAACATTACTCCTTGAGGAGCAGCGCTGATACAACTATACAGCCAAGCCAAGAACTAAGTTCCGAGTTAGTAGGTATTGGAATTTACCTGATCTGTTTTGAACGTGTCCATGTCTGCTCAGGTTTCTCCGTTGCTGTCTACGTTACTGTGGAGTAATTTGTACTGATTTCTCAGCATTAGATGGTATGTTGTGTTGCAGACCAAGGATATCTGTGGAGGTCCAGTGTACGCTGGATGGTCCAGCCAACAAGGTGCTGCAGGAACGCTTCCAAGACACGCTCAAAGAGAACACAAAGCTCACTGCAGAGCTGACAGCTGCCCGGAAAGAAATTAAGAGGCTGAAGAAGAGGTTAAAAGAAATTGAAGTAGGCATGCTATGCTTATTCAGTGAAAATCATGTGTCTGCTGTGTTTTGTGTCAGTAAGGAAGATGGATTGCGATGTTACATCATGACAGATTAGGCTGAAGAATGATGGAATATAATATAGCGAGAAAGCTATTCTCATAAGTTAAGTTTCAGTATATTTAATATTTAATAACTATCACATGAACTGAGCTGTATCTACTTATGTAACGTCACTGGTGATTATATTTATTTTCATGCCTGAAAGTCTTCTTGTGTCATATTTTCAGATGACAGATATGCTAACGGAGCAGCTTCAGCAGCAACAGCAGCAGCAGCAGCAGCAGCAGCAGCAGCAGCAGCAGCAGCAGCAGCGGCGGCCAGTTGAGAATGAAATCTATCATTTGGAGAACGAGTGTGAATCGCCCCAAACAGTCTCATGTTCATCAGATAGAACAGCTTGCGGTGCTGGCATCACTGAGGCAACTCTGCCAACATCAACGCACGATAATGGGTGTGAATTATGGTTGTTGATTCATCCAACAGTTACTTTGAAAACTGTTCTTTAAAATATTTCTTTTGTTTCTTCCTAAATGCATAATTTTTATTTATTGTGAAAATGACTCTTCTCTGTTCGTATTCAATAGTTGTGATGTTGAGGTTTCTGATTTAACGACATAGTTTATTTATTCAGACAAGTTGGTCACTGCTGATATACATTCCTGTGTATTTAAATGGCTCCTTAAGTCGTCTCTCTTTCTAATCAGCACTTGCATAATGTGTAGTTTGGATATGGTACACAACATAGTGTTCATTGATAGGTGGTTTGTGTTTCCAGTGTGTGCAAGAGCCAGGCCGTGCCACCAGTAGCTGGGCCACTAGAGGGGCAAGTGGCTGGGCCACTAGAGGGGCAAGGGGCTGGGCCACTAGAGGGGCAAATGGCTGGGCCACTAGAGGGCTGTCGCTGCACTATGTGTAACCAAGATGCCACCACGACATCACACAAACACAAAAAGACACCAGTCAGCCAGTTGCTGAGGTACTCAAATGTAGATCACTCGTGTTTAGATCAATGAAAGATACATCTATGTTGATATTTTTGACAAATATTTGTACAGGTAAAGACATTTGAGTTTTCCCGTGTTAGTCAATGAGCAGGTCAATATAGTATTATATGTTGATTTTTTCCAACATTTATAGGATGTATTTCTGAATTCCACGGTGAAGCAAATTGTGTGTAAATATATTCAGTACAAATGTTTCTCGTGATTAGATCAGCAGCAGATCATATGCAACAACATGCTTGTGTAAAACGTATATTCTGCTGCTGCATGTTTATAGTGACATGTTGTCTTGTCTGACCTCTGTTGGTTGTATTGACAGTGATGTGGACATTGAGGTGGGATCCCTCGTGCTCCTAGCAGGAGATCGCTCAGGCCGTGTCTGTTACATCGGACACCTCGACCATGGTACCAATACCAACATGATATACACTGGTATAGAGCTAGACTCTGCAAGTAAGTTGTTTCCTTAAACAACTTCCACAGCAGAAAATAATAAATTCTCACAGATTATATTTCCAAAATTGATACCGGGGTACACCACATTCACATGAACAATCCACACTCATCTTTATACCCCCAAAAATCCAGTTTTAGGAGAAATAATCAGGATATAGGCTAATTGTAGAATAGAAGCTCATGGTGTCAATCTGAGATGCTTTCAGTACCTTATGTCCCTGTGCTTGTCTCATCCTGATAGGATCTCTCTCATAATGAACTCCCCAGCCACGCCTGGGACGAGATCATTAAAATCATCTTATGTTGCTATAGATGCTATAGATGCATTGTAACATAGTTGAACCCTTTTACAGCCACACCATTGCAAGCACAATTTGCCCAAAGAGCCGCATTTTTTTAATGATTCGATATTCTTTCACCGTACGTGTGAGATTGCGTAACAGTAGCATAACAATAAGAGATAGATCCATACAACTATACATTTTCTGAAAGTTGAATGAATGAGCTATTCAACCAACCACATGGGTTAAAATGCTGATAAAATTGCTTTGTAAGCTTTTACAATAGTTGACAATTGTGTGTGATGCTTTCCCTGCATTTTGGTATTAGCATTGTTTTGTTGAACGTACAGTTGTGCCTCTTTGTCTCTCTTTGTACTCTGTGGCTGCTGTTTGTTTACAGTCGGCCAACACTCAGGGTCAGTTGGTGGCAAGCGATACTTCAGCTGTGAACAAGACTGTGGAATATTTGTTCCATTACGAGATATACTGCATGTGATCAACAAAAAGGTTAGTTGTGCATTCAGTACTTTTGCAGAACAAGGTGAAATTAATTAATTATTTTATTTATTATTGAAATTTTTTTTGTAGTTTTTACACACCTATATGTTTATTAATTATAATTATTTAAATAGACAAGATATTGTACTGTATTTTACTTTTAATAGTTGCAGGTTTTTGCACATTAGTAGTGTAAATGTGTATGATTTGATTTATAATGTATACGCTACTGCACAGTGCTAAAGAACAATTATTTTGATGGGGTGCTATATAAGTAGGTACCGGCAGCCAAAATGCAATGAGGGTGTATGACAGTGAAATTTATTGCAATGAATAGAAAAGTTAAAAGGATGAAAAATAAAAAAATTAATGTTCTATCTTAAAAATTAAGGAAATTACGGCCATTTTTGTCTTTGTAAAATATCGCAATTTGGCAGCTTTTAAGACGGATGATGTTTGACAATGTGTCACACATCCATTTAAACAGCAGCACCAACACAACAAATACAACTTTACTGCCAAGCACCTAAAGTCATCCCTTATTCAGTGATCACCAGTCACAATCTAAACATGAAAGTCAGCAAGAAGAAGAAGAAGAGTCCAGCAAGTTGTTAAGTGCATTTTAGTTATTTTTTTGGAAAAATAAATCAGTTTACAATGTGCCAAAAACTTAAGAAATAATTTGAAATGCTCATTGTGACAACAGGAGTATCAGTTTGCACCATGCTCACTAGGTGGCACCATTTTCGATTTTAAGCATCCTGCTAGACTAAGAAAATATATCAGTAAAATGCAGAATTTACGTGTATTAATGTTTGTAAATTAAAGTTCACCCTTCACCGATGTTAACTATTAAAAACGAGTGCCATAAATCATTATTTATGTAGTAGAAATTTAACAATACATGGGCGGCGCCATCTAGCGGCGTCTTGCTACGTTCATGCTCTACATACATCTGTTAATGTTAGCATATGCAAGAAATTTGTAACCGTTGTTGTAGTTAATGCATCACTCATGGTTAAACTATGATAACTAAACTATGATAACTTAACGTAGTTCTGCCAAAACATCGCTCGGAATCGAGCTGGCAAAGGAGGTTGCCATGATGCTTTGCGGGCTTGGTTTTTGGCTAATCGGGTGGCGTTTTACAATCATAGTCTCTAACCAGATGTTTTGACAGATACCTGGATTAATCATGGTATTTTTATTATTTCTGTTAAAAAATCACCTTTAAAATATTAAAAAAGTTGTTTCGTTAACAATGTTAGAGAAAATGGTGTACTGCCTTACACCAATGGAAAGATCTCGATCTCCTCTTTTCTGTGATGAAGGTCCAAGCATTGTTCTAATTATTGAAAATCTCCAGGCCATGCGAAAAACTACCGACTGTTTTTCTGCTGTGATGTCAAGTGCTTCCTGTGGCAAAGCGTGTTCACGATACTGTGGTTGATCGTTGTTTTTCTTGTGTTTCCAAACACACGCACACACACACACACACACAAAATACCATTCAAATGAAAGATAAGAAGTCAATCAACAAGTACACACAGATTTTATTTCATTTCATGAGAAAACACGGAAGTTACAAAGACTTGAAAATGCACAAGTTTCCATGGTCTGATTGCTGAGACAGGGCATTACATAGGTGGCTGGTACCTAATATAAGATATTTATTATTATTTTTATTGTTACTCTGATAGCATTAATTTCTACATAAGCTGTCTAATTAATATGAAGTGACACGATTTAAATTACAATCACTATTTAGTCATATGCAGTGTGTAGTGTAACATTTAGTACTTTACTTGATGTCACACCTTTGTGTCTGGAGACATTACCTGTATTTCTCATGAATCTACATATGATGCTATATGAACATCATGGCTTAGCATGGTGTCACCATCATAACACCACAGCAGATATGTAACAAACTGAATAATATTAAAATCAAACAACAACTATGACAGTTTAAAAAAATTATGTCAGCACCCTATTTTGACTGTTTTGGGGATTTCCTCTAAATTAGAAAGACATTTACTGTGAGGCCGTTGAAGACAGTTCCTTGATATTATAGAATTGTGTCATCTATTCAGCCTGTGTAACTTTAGATAAACATTGCAAAAGAAACCTATATCTTTATTAACCACCTCTGAAGATCAAATGGAAAAAAGACACTTTATTTAACAGACTTATGTTTCTTATGTTTGATGATATTTCGGTATTTCAGCCTCCACCAGTGGGGTGTCGCCCCCATGAACAGGGCACCACCCTCAGCAACACCGTGACATGCAAGCCCCCTGTGGAGTGTCACCCCCTCGAACGGGGCACCACCCCCAACAGCACCGTGGCATGCAAGCCCCCTGTGTTGCTGCGACGTGACCATCACCTGCATACTCAGCATTTGGTCAACGAGAAACACTTTGTGATGATGGCTGAAGTCAACGGACGCACTCTCTCCAAGTCAGTGATTCTTATCAATGCTCATAAAAAATTCTCTTTCGTATCTCTGTTTGTTTGTTAAAAATTCTCCTCCATATCTTCAGTTATAATTACAGGGTGTGGAAGTTTGTTGATAAGCCATCTAGGTGTGTTATCGCAGGCAGACTTGGGGTCAATAACAATTGCAATTATACAACATAAAAAGTTCAGTTACATCACATAAAAAAATCTATTTACAATTACATGCTTTAAAAATCAGTTACAATGATGGCTTGCAAACAATCAGTTACAATGATGGCTTGCAAACAATCAATTACAGTGATGGCTTGCAAACAATCAGTTACAATGATGGCTTGCAAACAATCAGTTACAATGATGGCTTGCAAACAGTCAGTTACAATGATGGCTTGCAAATAATCAGTTACAATGATGGCTTGCAAACAATCAGTTACAATGATGGCTTGCAAACAATCAGTTACAATGATGGCTTGCAAACAGTCAGTTACAGTGATGGCTTGCAAACAATCAGTTACAATGATGGCTTGCAAACAATCAGTTACAATGATGGCTTGCAAACAGTCAGTTACAATGATGGCTTGCAAATAATCAGTTACAATGATGGCTTGCAAACAATCACAGTGATGGCTTGCAAACAATCAGTTACAATGATGGCTTGCAAACAACCAGTTACAATGATGGCTTGCAAACAATCATTTACAATGATGGCTTGCAAATAATCAGTTACAATGATGGCTTGCAAACAATCAGTTACAATGATGGCTTGCAAACAATCAGTTACAATGATGGCTTGCAAACAATCAATTGCAATGATGGCTTTCAAACAATCAGTTACAATGCTTCATAAAGAATTGACTGCAGTAGTCCATTGGTTGAGTACAACTACAGTGTTCTATAAAAGAAGATAATGTATCATTAGTGCTCATTTTAGACAGGCTTTTAGGTGAATTCTTGCTGCCGGGTGGGGTCAATTACAGTGGTCAGTTACAATTACAAAACCTTGTAAAAATTCTATTACAAAATTCAATTTAGGGGAGTACAAGTGGGTTTAGGGGAGCTCATGTGGGTTTAGGGGAACACAAGTGGGTTTAGGGGAACACAAGAGGGTTTAGGGGAACATGTGGGTTTAGGGGAGTACAAGTGGGTTTAGAGGAAGACAAGTGAGTTTAGGGAAGACAAGTGGGTTTAGTGGAGTACAAGTGGGTTTAGGGGAGCACAAGTGGGTTTAGGGGAGCTCAGGTGGGTTTAGGGGAGTACAAGTGGGTTTAGAGGAACACAAGTGGATTTAGAGGAACACAAGTGGGTTTAGGGGGACACAAGTGGGTTTAGGCAGGACTTCATGTTTGAGGTGAGCGATCGCTCTCGCTCCCTATCGCTCACACAAATCAATAATCTAGGGAGCGATTTATCGCTCGCATCAATTGTTAAAATCGCTCGCTGCCTACAAGTGTTCGTCTTGACAAGTACTTTCTTGAGTATTAGATTCACTAGGAAAGTGTCTCCTCTTTATAACGCAGTGTTCGGGCTCCAGTGTTCACAGTTCACATATCATCCATCACTGGCAATGGCGATCGCGGCCCGCTGCACCAAGATTGCAAGAACGCCATCGAAGCTATGCTGGCCGTGCAGTTTATAAAAATGATCAAATGAGTGGACTAACGTCAATTTGTATTATGTGTAAATGTCACATAATGTTGTATGTTGAACTGAATAAAATACATGTATACTGTACATGTACAGTTATGGAATAGTTAAGGGATCAACAATATTTCGCTACGATCCGATTAACCGACTACGCTGTAATGGGAATCGAAAATAATAACCTGGATATGAACTACCGAAAATGTTTATGAGTTGACACGGAGTGTAAAAGTTGATTAGACATTGAAAACGATAATTTTAGTAATTGTTCCACTTCGTCTTTCAACTGCTCTGAACATATAAATTCACGACGCACATCTCCGGTACCACTTAACATTGATTCACTGTTTCATGTGCAGATGACAGATTCATATTTTTTGTGCATTGAGTTTGAGTTTGTGTGTTTGGCATTATGATGCAATGGAAGCAAGCCATTTCACCCGTTTATATTGGTGTTGCCTACTAAGCTGCATTTATGAGTTATGACTATACATCTAATTCTTATACGTGGCGTATTTGTGAATTTCAATTGCAATTTTCAAACTGCCTAAACGAAGTCGCACATGAAACCAGTACCGTGTCGTGGCCTTGGCCCGGGCACAGTACACTGTCACTGGCTTTGCCTAGGGCCAGGCTATGGCCTACCGCTATGGTAATCAGTGACATGTTGCAATTCAAAACCGTTTCACCAATTGCAATCAGAATGTATGGGGTTTAGTAAAGTAAACACTTATTTCTTTGTTCAAAAGTCAACTCCAACAAGCACCAATTAAAATTTCATGGTGACAATGACAGAATCCGAATGGGAAATGGTGGCGCCACCACACTGTAAAAAAATTAACAAATCGCTTGCCTAAATTAGTATATTTAGGTGAGCGATTTATGTTTTCAAATATGAAGCCCTATTTAGGGGAACACAAGTGGGTTTAGGGGAACACAAGTGGGTTTAGGGGAGCTCAGGTGGGTTTAGGGGAACACAGGTGAGTTTAGGGGAGTACAAGTGGGTTTAGGGGAACGAACACAAGTGGGTTTAGGGGAGCACAAGTGGGTTTAGGGGAGAACAAGTGGGTTTAGGGGAACACAAGTGGGTTTAGGGGAGCTCACGTGGGTTTAGGGGAACACAGGTGGGTTTAAGGGAACCCAAGTGGATATAGGGGAACACAAGTGGGTTTAGGGAAGTACAAGTGGGCTTAGGGGAACACAAGTGGGCTTAGGGGAACGCAAGTGGGTTTAGGGGAGTACAAATGGGTTTAGGGGAACACAAGTGGATTTAAGGGAGCACAAATATATTTAAGGGAGCACAGGAACATGTAACCTTGTTGTTTGTTCGCAATCACCAAGGTTACCGTCTTGTTTGTGTTTCAGGAGTGTTGTGACAAGTCATCAAGAACAGATTGTGTGACACCTGCCTGTCAAGACAAGACATTAATCGTATGCTTTGAAATATCGTCCCAGTCAGGAGTCTGTGCGCACAGTTGATGACAATCGCTGTGATGTTCATAACCTGGAGTAGTGGCGTTGTTGTCCACATTGCACGTGGAACGATTAACTTTTGTGTTATCAGTTTGTCCACCAGATGGTGCCACCATCTGAAGCAATTTTGACATTCGCCATGACCTTGAATGATTAATTTTACCACATTGAAGTGATAGCATGGCTGATATAATATAATCACAATTTTACAACTTATGGAACTGTATGCGATGAATGTTTCAATCAATACTATGCTACCTGCAGTGCCGTCTAGTGAATGTGCTGCTCATATCTTAGGATTGTTGTACCTTGTCCACTCCACAAGAGTCGGGTTTTGTTAACATAAAGGGGACTATTTTTAAGGAGACGGTGATAATATTCAGATGTGTGGATACATATTTAGCAACAGTTGTATACATTGGTTACAGATGATATATTTGACAGTCTACCAAATCTACTGGTGGAGCAAATTATGTATAGGCAATGTTATAAATATTTATCATATTAAAACCGTTTCTCAGCTTACAAATCAATCTCTTGCCTAGAGGTGTGAATCCTTTGCATTTGTTACATTTCGTCATCGTTTGTTAATAATTGTTACGTTGCATTATCAAGTAGGGGGTCCTCTTTGTTTACAATAAATTTATATATTTATGTACAGCTACATATGCAGAGAAATCATGTTAAGTAAGTATGCAATCACCCTGCAAGACAGTTACATGCGGCAGAGATGATTTTATATGTGATACAAATGAGTGGGGTTTCCCAAACTTTCTTGGCTCGAATCCCCCAAACATTTCCACCTTCTGTCTGAGGCCCCAGCATTGTGTTTCTCACGTGATTTGCAATTCTAAATAATTTTGCATATTTGCCAAGGAGGCTAGGACCCCCGGAACAACATGTCGGCCTACAGTTTGGGGATTCCTGTCAAAAAAAAGAATATGTTCTTACCATGTGCCTTGCTCTGTGTGAAGGTGGATGGTGTATCTGTGAAAATGTCTGTATGTGAAAACTGTTTATCTACAGAACAATGGTTAGTAATCCTTGTGTAAATGGGTTGTCAGGTTAATCACCTTGTAGAATTATATTATCTTATATCCGTTAAACTATGTAATATATATCTGTGAATTTTCTAATAATTTGATTTAAATTTGATTGTTAATCCAGTTGGTGAACTAGGTGTTATGTATCAATGTTGTGCAGTTTCGCATTTGTTATTACAATCAGTTTCGGTATTGCCTGGTTGTACATGGATGATTCCATCTGTTTTTACTACAATGTGTGTATGAAATGATATATCAAATGTTTGTACATATCATAAACTCGCCATTCATTGTCTATACCAAATATTTATCTTTTGACAATTGGGCAGAACTTTGTTGCACAGTGCGTATTGGGATAACATATGAATGAATAACGTCAAAGTATACTTATTGCAAAACTGACTAAATACTCTCTCCTATGACTAAATATTCTCTCCTATGACTAAATACTGCTATGCTATTCTCATGTATCTTTGAACTCTACGAGAGTTTCCAAATAGAAGCAGCTGAAACATCAAGGTAACATGTTATTTTAAGACAACACATTTGTAACAACTTAGTCATGACATTGTCCTGTGCTATTACGATTGCACAGAATTTATAATTGTTGAGATTATCAACCAATTCTGCAGTCTGTTTAACTTTAATTATTGTTTTTATTTTTTGTTTACCAGCCTCGTCCTTCTGGTTTACATTTCCTATTTCATCCTTTGTGATTAGGGTTAACCCTAATCCTATTTCTTCAGGGGTATCGGTATCCACTGGGATTAGGGTTAACCCAGTTTTTCAGGGGTAGCGGTATCCACTGGTATTAGGGTTAACCCTAATCCTATTTGTTCAGGGATATCGGTATCCACCCATAATAGGGTTAACCCTAACCCTATTTCTTCAGGGGTATCCGTATCCACTGGGATTCCCCCAACATGTATTCTTATGTTAACTGTCTACATGGATCATGACTAGTAATAATAAAGTACCTTAAACAAGGTGCATTAATAATAATAATTATTAACTTCTACTGTGCCTCCACAATTAAATTTTTTAGACACATTTTTTCGAAAAATCTAGCCAATCTAGTATTGGATACGACATGATAGCTTGTTTATGTTAATTTGTTTAGTTTTCATAAAATCATCCGAAAAACTATTAAATGCAAATACATATCATGTCAATGTATACAGAAATTGAGGGCAGTCACTAGAGTAACATCATTACATAGACATCTATACATAATATGATATAGTTTTAAAAATGTATGGATACATTTTTGCACATACAATAGTCCGTTACACAGCCCTGTCTTTGCATAATTATCCCAATATGTGGTGAGGGCAACAGTACTGCCACAAGCAGGGACTGAATTGAGTGTACCACATTAACTATATATAGTGTATCTGCATGACTTGGGTCGTACCAATCCCAATCTGTCTTATACAATGGAGTTATTCTCCGCAGGTTGTGCATAATCTTACCGAGACAAATTTCGGCCATTTGTGTCGAGATGATATACATAAACTGTTCTGCAGTTTGTACATATGTCCTTTAAAGGAACTAATTATTGGCTCTTTAGACGGCCATTGATGTGCAGGTAATACTGTTTGTCATAAGAGGCAGGTGGCTCATGCCTAGTACTTTTATGTGCAAACACCAGAGTTTCCTGCATTATAAATTGTGGGAATGGTTGTGAACATTCGTTGATGCGAAGTTGAAACTGTTCACAATGGTGTGGAATGGTAGTTAAGTCGAATAACAGCATTGTATTCTTCTTCCTGGAATCCAGTTACGCTGGAACAGTCTAACATGTATTTCTGCCATGTTGTGGTTAATGGTGTGTGCCTGTTGAGACGTTTCCTGTGATGACAGTTTGTGTAAAGGTAACCTTTCCAAATGTTATTCCAGGTACGAAAACATGTTACCTGAAGTCTTGCTCGGACCATGTTTTTGTCAAACTTTGCAAAGCTGGGGTGAAAACAAATATATAATTGTTTGTTTTTAAAGACACAATTTGTTGTAACTGTACATTATATATATATATATATGATGACTTTTGAGCATCACTGTTCATATCTTGCTTAATGATTCTAGTGTGTTGTGCCTCTGAGGTCTGGTCCATGAGGATTTAGGCTTATAAAAGGTGTTTATTATCATTATTACAAATCACTATATTTGTACTTGATTTTGAATAGAATATAATTTGGTTAGGTCCTTTATTATAAGAGTTAATTATATTTTGGATAGGTCACCCTAATGGGAATTTTGGGAAATAAAAGGTTGCTGTAACAGGACAAGTCATAACAGGAATAGTCGCAACAGAACTAGTCGTAACATGACTAGTCGTAACATGAATTGCCCCAATAGGTGTCCACAGTGGTTAGTAACACTGCGGCTTTAATTATTGGTGTACCAGATACTCTTGTGCCATATCTACGTTCATTTGTGGTTAGAGGTTGTTTTTGTTGCAGTTGCCATGACAATGGTGACTAAGGGTGTAGGAGAAGATGTGTGTTCTTATGAATGTTGTTCAGATTCTTCGATATATGTATCAACAGCGTAATTTCTTAAGAGTGGCAAGTCATGCTAACTGTCTGAGAGTGGTGGGTGGATGTGTCATATACTAAATGTCTAAGAGTGGCAGGTGGATGTGTCATACTAAACGTCTAGGGTGGCAGGTGGATGTAACATATACTAAATGTCTGAGAGTAGCAGGTGGATGTGTCTTATACTATATGTCTGAGAGTAGCGGGTGCATGTGTCATACTAAATGTGTAGAATGGCAGGTGGATGTGTCATATATTAAATGTCTAGAATGGCAGGTGGATGTGTCGTATACTAAATGTCAGAGTGGTGGGTGGATGTGTCATATACTAAATGTCAGAGTGGCGGGTGGATGTGTCATATACTAAATGTCTGAGAATGGCAGGTGGATGTGTCATATACTAAATGTCTGAGAGTGGCGGGTGGATGTGTCATATACTAAATGTCTGAGAGTGGCAGGTGGATGTGTCATATACTAAATGCTGTGCACGTTTCCACACTTCACTCTTCTACATCAGTTCTGAATTTATGGAGGTTTTTTTGAAATGTATTATTGAGAACCTCAACTAAAGTTGTATTGTTTGGTAACTTTGTATTGGAAATAAACAATATATCACAATAAACTGTCTGCTGTTTCCTGGTAATATCAAGGCTGTTGATACAGGCAAGTAAATAAATTACTAATCATTTCAGGCACGAATATTTTCTTTCTTGACTTTAGTGGTAACTATCAGACTAGATGTCGGGTCATAGAGGCTGACTTGAGTTACACGTCTTCAGATAGCTGACTTGAGACTTTACTTTGAAGTTTTGACTTGACTTGCCAGTTTATAACTTGCCAACAAATCTTGTGACTCAAAGCATATGCAAAACGAGACCATGTTGTGAACAGCCGCACCGAATACAATAATTATATAAAGTACTTATCACGACTGGCTGCTGTTGTGGTAGGGCAGCATCCGCCTACGTTTCCCGCTAAAATTTACTACACACAAATAACAACCATCATGGCGATTGGAACCCTTGGGAGTTCAGAGGGATGACTTGAGACTTGACCTTGCAGGTCAACAACTTTCAGACGACTTGCCAACTTGTGAATTGCCAACAAGTCTGGTAACTATGTAGATGTAGACAAGTAAGTCGATGAGCCTATAGAGCAACAGTTTATTTTATACATCGGTGGCTTTAGGAAGATAGTCATGTTTGTTGTTTGGGCCACGTAAAAGCATATTAGAAGGAATGCCCGAACTAGGTAAAAATTGCATCAAGATTTTTTTGCCGATGTATAATACAGTTCGGTCATATGGACCACTGGCATCGTTAATCTTGTCATAAAGCCACTATTTGAAGTCCCTAATACAATCAAACTTGGGGTCAGTTACATTGGAATTGAACCACCAATTCAAAATGGAAATGTAATTGGTTTCTCAATAATTTTAACTAATTTTTAAATTAAATTAAATATAACTGCTCTTATGTACCATAACATGCAGAAACTAAATAATGCTGCTCTAAAAGTAGATGTTGTTTTTTGGCGTTGAGTACATCTACGGTTGTGTGTTCACATACTGTTAATTCGACATGGAATTAATAACGCAGAACCCTGCAAAAGGCCAAACCACCATCAGTACCTGAGGACCTGGCCGTAGACCGTCCACTTTAGCGTTTAACCTTTTAGGTTAGGGATCACCAGTACATATTATCTACTTAGATTTTCAGAAAACTTTCGTCAAAATGCCATGTCAAAGACTACTACTTAAATTAAAAGCGCATTGTATCGGGGATGGCATAATAATAGAAAAATAACTCAGACATAGAAGACAACGTGTTGTAGTAGATGGGGAGGTTTTAAACTGAAAATCAGTTTTGAGTGGGGTGCTACAAGGATGAGTATTAGAACATTTATAAATCTTTATATATATCAATGACTTCGACGATAATATAATAAGCAAGGTGGGGAAGCCAGGGCTAGTTGTATATAGGGGGCAAGTTGTTACAGTCGTTTTATGAAAGGCAGGGACTATTCGCAGAGCAGCGAATAACGGCCAAAATGTTTCTTATTACGGCACAAAAATGTCTTATTTGCAGAGCAGCTCTGCGAATTACGGCAACAGTTGGCCTTATTTGCAGAGCAACTCTGTGAATTACGGCAAATTGTAATTTATTAAAGGTATTCTTATTTGCAGAGCAGCATAATCTTATTCGCAGAGCACCTCCAAGATATGTGAATTTCGGCAAAAGTTAATTCTTATTCGCAGAGCAGCTCTGCGAATTACGGCAAGTTATTCTGCGAATTGTGGGAGGACACATCATGGAGACTAATATACCAAGAGGGAGGTTGGCACCACTGCCACATTAGGGTATTGTATATGTTTATATATATATATATATATATATATATATATATATATATATATATATATATATATATATATATATATATATATATGGTATAGATAATATGGTGTATATATGAATGAACACAAGGCAGCACATACTGTAGTGAACAACCAGGACAGTGTTTTATTAACTAGTAACCATGCATACAGTTTACAATGACAAGTGAAATCCTGACTAAAGTATTTTTTTACAGATGACTTGAATACATAATACACAACAGACTAGTCTAAATACTAATAATTGAGATCCTGTTACAAAATACTAATGCTATAACAGTGTTGATTTAATTTTATATTGTTATCATACTTTAATATAATATACTAGTCTTACTTGTGTTATTATGTTGTTTATTCATTTGGTCAATTTCATAAATTTCTGCAAAACATTGTTATATTAAATTGTGTTGCAATGAAATTTAGTAGCTAACATATGCTATGCTAGCATAATATATTAAATTAATTGAAATATTGTCTACATAATAACACAAACAGACATGGAACACACAAAACAAAAAACTGTCTAAATATTCTGCTATACTAATAACTGAAATCCTACTAACATATTAAATAAATTACCCTCGGTAGTAAAGATGTTGAAATCTTGTCTTCATACTTATACAAAACTCGTGTACATAGAACATGCTAATATAATAGATGCATACTGTGTATAAGATGCATAGGTGGGTATAATCCTATTACTGTAATAACTTTAATGTACGAGTGACAATTTGCAGTCCACACATTCTTTGTTGTAACAACGTACCCCCTTAGTCAATAATAAGTTGACCTCTAGCATTTGACTCTTTATCTAGCATTACAGCATGCTCTTCAAATCTTCATTCACATCATCATATCGCATGACATTGGTTCACAATATACAGTATTATATTGTAGTTAATGGCTTTATCAAACAGTCATTCCACAAAACGTGCCGTCAACATTGTGCATCAAAGAATATGAATACGTGGAACCACATGTCAAAATAGTACTTATATAAGGTGAGGTGAAATTTAAGGTGACTGCTATAATTGTTAGGGCACACTGCAGACTAGCTAAATGCATGTAACAAGAATGGATTATCATGCACTGTTCTAAAAGTAGCTTAACCTATGTGCTTGGTATGGGCTTATAATTTCCAGTGCCTCTTTAGCATTCAGTTTTGCTTCATAAGACATCGCTAATAACATGTCTTGAGCCATCTTCGATGCCTCACAAGCCTTGTTGTATTCCTTGTCAGCTTTTGAGCGTGTCTTGCTTTCAGCGTTCTCCAAAGCCCTGCAAGCTAAGTCCTCTTCATTGCGAACCTTCATCTGGTGGTCTCGAGCCATTTCCAGTTTGATAAGTACATTGTAAGCCATCTGTCTTGCTTTGAGTAGCTTCATGTGTTCCTCGTACTTGGCCAGTTCCAGTGCCTTGGGAGCCTTTGTCAGTGCATCGAAAGCTGTCATCATCGCCTGTGATATGTGAGCCATCGATAGTGCCATGCAAGCCTTAGCCAGTGCCTTGCCAGCCATCTGCAGTTGATCACCATGAGCCATCTGCAGCACCTCATCAGCCATCTCCTTTGCCTCGTTAGCCATCTCATGAGTCATCGTAGCCTTCTTACGTTCATCGTTGCAAATCTGCTCCAGTTTCTTGCTGCGAACCTTTTCCAGTGCATTAGTAGCCTTAGCCATTGCATCGAGAGCGTTCACTATCGCCAGTGTCCTGCAAGCCTTAGCCAGTGCCTTGCCAGCCATCTCCAGTTCATCATCATGAGCCATCTGCAGCACCTCATCAGCCATCTTCTCTGCCTCTTGAGCCATCTCATGAGCCATCGTAGCCTTCTTATGTTCATCGTTGCAAATCTGCTCCAGTTTCTTGCTGTGAATAATTTCCAGTGCATTAGTAGCCTTAGCCAGTGCATTGACAGCTTTCATTATCGCCAGTGCCCTGCAAGCCTTAGCCAGTGCCTTGCTAGCCATCTCCAGTTCATCATCATGAGCCATCTGCAGCACCTCATCAGCCATCTTCTTTGCCTCGTCAGCCTTATTCACCATATTACCCACCCAAAACTTTTGCTTGTCAAACATTTTTCGTGCCTCCTGAGCTGTTGCCATCGCCAGTGCCACGAGAGCCATAGCCAGCACGACGTCCTTCGAACTGCCACCACCGACATGGCCGTTGGAGTGAACGAACGTGCACCCAGGAATACCACTCCGGTCACACAGCTGCTTGGCATTAAGGCCACGCCACGGCTTGGGCAGAAGCGATCTATTACAAACACAAACACCCTTAAAAAGAAAGTGATAAATACAAACAGCAGAAACAGCTTATTTTCTTATCGACTGGTCATTTTCAATTAATTGTAAGTAGCGGGTAAACATACTTGCGGGTAAAATAAAGACGACTGGACAGAAAACAGGAAAAACTGCACAAATGAAAGGACAGAAAATTATTTAGGCCTTCTTAGAATGGCATCTTAGAATAGCTCACACCTGAAAAAGAATTATCTTTCTGTAGAATATCAGAGTGGTGTGATACAAGGATAATGAACAAAAACATTTCCTCAGACTCTTCAGAAGCGTTTGTCAGAAACGTGGCAAATGTGCGACATACATTTATATATATCTATATATAGTAGCAGAAAAAAATTAATGCATAAAGGTGTCTACGTGGTGGCACCCACTTGATTTGGCATCCTTAAAATATGTACTGAGCTTCCAACACTAGATTTCAAGACTGATGTTAATCTGCTTAGAAGTGTCAACATCAAGTTCAGCAACGTTTTAGTTTAGCAGCTATATAGGGAAGAGGAAGTTGGATTTATGGGGATGTTTTGTTGGGAGGGCTGATATATACATGAGGGATGGGCTTCATCTAAGCGGGAAGGGTGCAGCAGTGTTTGCTGATGAACTATCAGCAGCAGTCTGACAGTGGAATGGGAAGCATAAAAAATATGTTTTTGGTAACAAACACTATTTAAACTAGAAGTGCAGGGGGGTTACTTAATGGTGCTTCAAACAGGACAAGAGGCCACTAGTACACACAAATCAGTAACAAAATGTCGAAAGACATTTCTGAAGCTGGTTATAAATGTGTGTGTTTAAATGCAAGGAGCATAGTAAATAAGAAAAACAAGTTAAACTTTATGGTAGAAGATATTAGCGTTCACATAATATGAACAACTGAATCATGGGCCAACGAAGACATATCAGATGCTGAATTAGGACTGACAGGATACGTAATGTTTAGGAGAGATTGAATAGGAAGAAGGGGAGGGGGAGTTATTTTATATATTAAAGAATCTATTCAGGCTTACAAAATTAGAAAGGGAAGCAAATTGAAATGAAGCTGTTTGGTGCAATATAGATTATGAAAATTCAACATTAACTACTAGATTAGTTTACCGAAGTCCAAACATAAACGAAGAGGATAACACAAAAATACAAAATGCTATAAAGGAAGTGAGTAAAGGGGAATGTATCGTAATGGGAGATTTTAACTACGGACACATACAATGGAAATCTCTAGAAAGTTCAGGGGTTGAGGATCAATAGTTTCTACTTTTAATTCAGGATAGCTTCCTTACTCAACACGTGCTAGAACCAACCAGCGGAGAATGTATTAAATTTAGTTTTGTCTTCACAAAATGAATTAGTGGACAATGTCAAAATACATGAGCCATTGGGTAAGTGATCATAATCAAATACATTTTGACATCAAAGTAAAATCAGAATGTAAAAAAAAATACAGGAGAAACTTCCACAAAGGTAAATATAAAGATAAGAAAATACTTGGCAAAGCTAGATTAGAATAACATGCTGATGAATAAGACCGCAATTGAATGTTGGAATATTCTAAAATATGAAATTGAGAGTATCATTGGTCAATTTGTTCCCTTGAAAAAACAAGGAAAACAGTCTAGAAAGAAACACGTGTCAAAAGAAGCTATTACAAAAATAGCATACAAGCAAACTATGTGGAGGGTTTATAGGCGTACCAGAAAGGTAAGAATGAAATTAGACAATCTAAAAGAAGCTACAAGCAAAATTTAGCACGTAACATAAAAACGACAGCAAGAGTTTTTATGCATATATCAGGAGTAAACAAAATGTACGAGACAAGGTTGGACCACTAGAAGACAGTGCTAGAAATATAATATCACAAGGTTTTTTTAATGGCGGAAGACCTAAATGGATACTTCAGTTCAGTGCATGTTTACCTGAGAGGATATTAGTTCATTACCAGTTCCAGATACTAAATTTCAGGAGGCTAAATCAGACTATTTAGGGCAGTTAATTGTAACTCCAGAAATGGTAGCAAAGAAAATAAAGGAAATGAAGGACAATAAATCACCTGGAGTGGATGGAATTCCCCCAAAACTACTACTGGAAACAGTAGAACAAATTTGTATACCACTTGCAAGAGTGTTCAACTTGTCATTAAAAGAGGGAGTGGTTCCTTTTGAATAGAAAGAAACAAACATCATGCCATTATTTAAAAAGGGTTCGAGAAATAAGTCAGAGAATTACAGACCAGTGATTTGTAAATTATTAGAAAGGTTAATTAAACACCATTTCCTTGTTTGGCATAAATTATTAAAGCCATCTCAACATGGATTCCTAAAAGCAAGGTCATGCTTAACAAATATGTTGTTTTTTGGAAGAAATCACGAAGTGAATAGATGTGGGATCGCCAGTAGATTTTATATACTTAGATTTTCAGAAAGCTTTTGACAAAGTGCCACATCAAAGATTACTACTTACATTAAAAGCCCATGGTATCGGGGATGGCATAATCGACTGGATAGAACAATGGCTGACTGACAGAAGACAGCGTGTTGTAGTAGATAGGGAGGTTTCAAACTGGAAATCAGTTTTGAGTGGGGTACCACAAGGATCAGTATTAGGACATTTATTATTCTTTATATATATCAATGACTTGGATGATAATATAACAAGCAAAGTACTGAAATTTGCGGATGACACAAAAGTGTTTAGGAGGGTTAACACTGGTGGCGATAAACAACATTTATAAAATGATCTAGACAAATTAGTTAAAAGGACACGAGAACTTGGATGTAAAGTATACAATGGGAGATACTGTTCTAGGTACTACTGTAAAAGTAAAGGACTTAGGAATTACAAGTGCTGATATGGAAGTTTCAGAACAGTGTGGTATTGCAGCTTGAAAGGGTAATCAAATTCTTGGGTTGATTAGGAGGAATATAACATACAAAGACAAAAGCTAATTATACCCCTGTATAAAGCAATGGTTAGGCCTCATTTAGGGTACTGTATACAAGCTTGGAGACCATATCGTAAGAAGGATATAGATATGCTTGAAAGAATACAGAGGAGAGCAACTAAAATGATTCCAAAACTGAGAGACCTTAGTTATGAATAACAACTGAGAGAATGTGGTTTAACAACCTTAGAGACAAGGCAATTAAGAGGAGATGAAGTTGAAGTTTCTATGATATTGAATGGGTATGAAAATATTGACAGAAATATTTTTTTATCACTCAAGAAAGATAATAGGAGTAGATGACATGAGGTAATATTAGTAAAGAGGTAAGACCACAGTGCATTGCATTGGTGGCCATGTTAACATTTTGTCTGATTATCATAAAACGTAACGTGACTATCAAAAATTCTGAAATTTTTCACAGCAACTGCCATCATCTCATTGACATGCTGACCAAGTTTTGTCACATTCTTCCAGCTCTTTTAAAATGCCCCCAGGTGCGATGCTAGTCAATAATTACAAAAATAGCCATGTATTCATGTGCCCATGTGGCTGATAGCAGAAAAATTTCCATAAATCCCTCTGCCTGTTAAACTCTATAAAAATGCAATATTTCACAACCAATAGCTTCTACAAACAAACCTCTGAATATGCCTGTTCAACTGCACTGAGGTTACATCATATGAATTGTTTAATTTCACATATCACAAATTTAATATGCCCTACATTTGTGTGAAACAATAAACAGGAAGGTCAACTGTTGTCTGACCCCTAAAGATTTGAAAAAAAATTATAAAATAAAAACAAAATATTATTTTATAATATCATCATTAGTTTTTCTTCAAAAAAGATTACGTCGACCAAGAATGAACACCAAACAGCATTTGCAAGCTGTAACAGTGGGTTAGTAGGGTGTTCCTGGAAGGGAATTGACCAGAATGGTAAATTGTAACCTTTCTAACACAGTGAGGATGTTGAAAAAGTATCAGGAGATGAGAAAGGGAGGAGGAGAAAGTCTACAACTACTGAATGAGGGGTGGCTATGACAGAACAATTCAACAAACGCATTACAAATGACTAACAACAAAACAGTGCTTTCCTTAAGTTGTGGTGAACCACCGGAAGGTCCACCCTGGTGCTAACAATAGAAGTTTCACGTCATAACTAACAATAATACAACAAAGGTGGTACTTTTGTTTGAATGAAATTACTTTCTGGTTTGTTGGAATATGGCATGACATGGCAATTACTTCTCAAGAAATTGTTGTATTCATTCAGAATGAATAATAAAATTCTAATCCTAACTCTAGCACTTGGCATGGCTAAGTTTTCAGGCAAAACACACCAAATGAAGGTTGAGAACCCTGACATCTAATATACATTAACATTTAATATTGAACGTTTCAATAACATAGTATTAATTAAACATTTATAGTGGAGTTCTAAAACGATTTTTTATTATATTGGTTACAATACGACCAGCAGTTGCAAAACAAATATAAAAAACATAATAAGACCATCACTCACGATTTAGACACACGTTTTATCTTCCATTGGGGTGGATCAGATAATGTGTCCTCGTAGAGAACAAACTTGACTTCCAAATGACCATCTTTCATCATTGTGTGTAGATGATCCTCCCATGGGCAATTGGTTTCCAAACAGATCACCCACCCACTGGCATCGACCTGCACATACAAACACTCAAATTACTTCTGCATTTGTACATGCATTATGCACATCTGATGGCAACACGAATCAGACATAATGACAGTTACACTTTTGCAGGCATACAGGTGATATTGCAAGTGCAAACAACATTCACAGGGCAGACACAGGAAAAGTACCACGTTCGGAGAGATGTTGTTAATCCAAAAAACAGTATACACTTATTTAATGTTAATTTGAACCAGCTGTCTATCTTAGTAGGCCATGGTGCAGTGCGCTCTTGTTGGCAGCAAGTTGTCAGCTCCACGTTTAATCTTGATGTTGTATATGCAACTATGATAGTTTAAGTAAGTGATTTAGTTAGTGATCTTGACTATATTGCTGTCTTGCTGATTAGAAGAAGAAGAATTTATTCAACTCATTGAAAGAAACGTTCGTAGTCAATTGCAGTGTTTTACAAAGCATCAATACATCTGCATATAGAACATGGTACACAACAAGGTGCGTGCGTGCGTGCGCGAACGTTTCAACTTCATGATGACCAGCAAATGGGCGTTTAAATACTGGTGCGTAAAACGATCAGATGTCTTTACTGGGAATACCGAAACTCAATCAGGATTTTTGGCAGAATGGAGCCAATTCCAGGTGGTATGACATTTCAGGTGTAGCGCCACTTGGTGGATAACCGCTAGCGGATATTCTTGATGTTAAAATGCAACTAAAGCACCCATGGCAGATAAGTATGCAACTACTATTTGCCTGCAGCACCACTAGTGATGAAAGTTTGACCTATAAAAGTCGCATTATACATTTTTAGCATGTCAGTTCAAGGTTGAAGGCCTGCGATTTGTAAACTATTACCCCAAGTAGTGACCACATGCATAATACACAAGTTGGACTATGGGCAACTGTGGATAGCATCTGGCTGCTATCAGGAAGGATGCTGACGGTCTTGTTGATCATCAAACAGGGCACACGGCATGTGGTAGCACCCATCTACTGCCCTATGGAGTATAAAAAGACCAGTTCTGCCGCGATTTCCGAGATGCAGTCCAGGAGCCCAGAGGGGCCTGTCGGGTTGAACGTGAGTTCACTGGTACAGAAAGCGCAATGAAAATGGTAGAGATTCCGACGACTCTTCAGCAGAGGTACAGAGCAGCAGTAGTGTCACAACGGCAGAGTGTTGACCTAAATAGTGGTGTCAATGACTGCTGCACATTGCATGGTAAATCAAATCAAACCAGAGTGGTACAGACGACCGTATCCTTGCTATGCCACGTAGTTGAGCATAGGCAGTCCAACAGATACAGCTAACGTGTGAGGACATCGTGGAGTCCAGCTGTATGGCAAGGTCGTGTATGTTGGTTGAAGTGGAAATGTTGCAGCTGCAGATGTCGATGGGAAGAGGTGGCGGTGGAACACAGTTATTAGGTGTCGCAAACAGAAACGCCTGTTTTCGCCTCATTTGAAGGATTCTGATGATATAGCTTTTGGACACATTCATAGTGGGACTGAACCAAAGCAAGTCTTCACAGGACCCTCAATGCTATGTGCGTACTGCTGAGAAAAGACAGCATACACAGTTTCGAGAGTACTAGCAGTGGCAGTGGATAAAATGGAGGCTGACTGGGTTGATGTGGCAACAAACAAAGTACTGTATGGAGGACTGCACTGTGCGTTATGGAGATTGGCGAAGTGGTCAAGGTGAGCGCAGTCCGCTGACAACCCTGGGCAATACCTGACACCTAGTGATGAAGCATGTTGAGCTCAAACAGACTCACAATAGTGGCTAATTTCATCAGATTGGCTAATGTGGCTGCTCATGCTGCCCGATTGGCATGGCTCGAAGAAGCAATGAAGGAGACCATGACCACGGATAGGGTCGGAGATTTCCGTTGCATATATCAGATTTTGACACGAATATCTGGTATTAATGGGAACCCACCCGCAATGTGATGTGACGGCGTTGTGATGTTGCGATGTGACGATATAACATTGTGACATTAAGATTTTGTGATGTTAAGATGCTGCAATTTTATGTTACGGTGTGCTGTTGTGATGTTGCGATGTTACGATATTGCATGGTGTTGCAATGCTATGATGTTATGATGTGACGTTGCAATGTTGCAATATGCTATTATGATGTAGTCGATGAGAGAGAAGAGAATACCAAGCTGCAGCACAGACTTTCATTTTATAAGACAGTGTGCCAAGCGTCCTGATACGACTTGAACAAATGCCCAAAACAGGGCAATTCGAAATGATAACGTGACTGTAACGTCCACCTCGGTACATCTCACGCAGTACGAAAACTCAGCAGCAGATGTGTCCATGAAGTCCCATGTATCTACATGACAAAGTTTCCGAAGAAGCAAGAAGGTGGTCAGCAAGATAAAGACGCCGCAGTGACAAGAAGCACCGTAAGGCGAAGGAGGGAGAGCAACGGAATCTACATCTACAAGATGCTAAAGCGGTTACTTCCCAACACCTGTATCGCGAGAATGAAATCGTTCGTCAATGATCTCTACAAGCACACTGTTTTGACATATCTGAATGTAGGATAAATATACTAGTGAACAGAGGTGAGAGTAAAAATAGACGAAGGTATATGGAGGGAGAAATGATTGGTAATGGCCATGACCGAAGGTGCTTGGACATGAAAGGAACGGTGATGTGTGAAGAGATATGTGGAAGGATGTAAATGTAGCTCCGGATGGATGGAAATGGCTGCAGGTCAGGTGGACAGTAATGGGTGAAAAGGTAGGTGGACAGATGGTAGCCGATGAACAGTAATGACAGATGGATGAAAGTGGCTGGTAGGGAGGTGGTTGGAAGGAGCGGTGAACGGTAATGAAAAAGCAAGCGGACTGAGATGAATGTAGGGACAGATGGATAGAAGCACAAACAGATGTTAACAGACAAATGTGAATATAGGGACGATGGGCTGAGATGAACGTAGGTACGAGCAAATGCAGGTGAATGTTGGGGCAGATAAATGGAAATGCATTGACCGACAGATGGACAAAAACGAATGCAGGGACACATGACCAGTAATGGCTGAATGGGCCAACTGATGAAGGTATTTGTGGTGAAGGCAGATGGGCGGTGGTGAATGCAGGAGCCAACAAACGAATGTGCCTATCGGGGCGGACGGACAGTCGAAGATAAATGGTGGGAGAAATGATTGGATATGGCTGAAGGAAACGCTAGTGGGCGGACGGACGTATATGTAGGTGTGGATGGACTGAAGTGCGTGGACTGACAAAGGAAAGGAGAAATGGTCGGTGGTGAGCAAAGGGAGACTACCAAAGATGGAAGTGAAGAGGGACAGTGGCACACACAGCATGGCCAGGTTGTCCTGTAGGTGGATGACTAAGTGTGTGAGTTCAGTTTAGCGATGCGACTAACAGAATGAAAGACGACGCCAAACAATGGTTGAACTGGAAGGATGGGCGCATTCACACAACAACACCATCATTATGTTAGTTGAACAGATATTTGCTACTTCGCTCCTTCACTGCTTTTCTACTTCGTCGCTTTGCTACGTTGCTACTTTGCTACTTCATGGAAGTAAACGAAAATGCTAGCAGACAGAAATGTAGGGCTTGGGAAGATGGATGGAGTTACTTATAGGGACAGTTGGACAGAGGTGAATGTATGTGCGAATGGATGGCAATGAATGTAGGGTCAGCCAGACGGAGATGAACTTAGGGAGTGGTGGCTGGTACTTGCTGACGGGATGATGAACTGATGTGGATGGAGGTGCAATGGCCAGTAATGAATGAAGATGCTAGTGGCCCGGGGTGAACTGATGGTCGAATATGGTTGGAGGTGAAGGCGGCGGACAGTGATTAATGAAAAGACAAGAGGGGGTTGGTGAATGTAAGGACAGATGGACTTAAGCACATGGAGATGTTAGCGGACGGAAGTGAATGTAGGAACGGAGGTGAACGTAGGTCCGTACGGAGGTGGCTGTATGGGTGGACAGACGGAGGGGCCGACGTCCGAAGGTGAATAGGTTCCACCACCAGCGGCCACTCGTGAGCACACCAATAACAAAACATAGGAAAACTTGTTCCCTTCCTTCTGCATCATGCATAAGTGCACCAGAATGCTACAAACTAAAACAACATAAAAAATAGGAGGGCAAATGATGGGGCCACCAGAAGAAAAAACTGGCTGGATAACATACAAGGATGGAGTAAGCAAAGCCTACCAGAAGACCATGCTGGTGAAGACTCTGTGGAAATGGTACCCATGCCACCATCCCGGTCAAGGGATGAAGGATGAGTGGGCACGAAAGAATGCGCCAGAGCACACCATTGGGAGGACAATAGGCGGTAATATGTATTTAATAGGCCAAATTACATATTTGGTCGCATTTTGGGTGGAAAGTAGTTCACATTATTACATTTGTGAATGCTAGGGTTAATTTTTAGATGAACATTTGTTTGAAAAGGTCACTAGGAGTGCTTCTATTGCATGTGTGGTTGCTAGGGCAGTTTTTGGGAGTAGTACAAGCAAATTATTACATATGTGGTGGTTAGAAGCACTGCTTGGGTGGAATATAGATAATACAGAGGCTGTAAAGCTTTCCTGAGCAAACAAAGATTGACATCCAAATACTTACATACCGCTGGTAACTAATTTGGGGGAAAGTATTTGTATGTCAGTCTCTGTTTACGGTCTCTATTCTACGCTGTATTATTTTGTATTTTTCAGTAACTGTGTGAAGTTGCCAAATTGTACAACGACAAGTTGGCTTCAGTCATCTATAGTTCTTTCTTGTGGTTTTATTTGTAAGACTAGAGAAAACATATACTACACTATACACCATTTCACTGCAGGAGGCTCATTAATGCATGTCTTATCAACCGTCAACCATGCTCAGGCATGACTCCTCCAAAACAGGGTTGTTGTTGTCTTATTGAGTGTAGGATCACGTTTGGCCCACCGGGACAGTGCCCCTCCCCCTAAAGACATGTGAACCCTGTCTCTTGGGTAAAATTTTACATTTAAACAACTTAAACATCAGTAATATGACCAACAACCTACACGGTAAATGCAATTAACTATAAAAAAAATAGTTATAACAATAATAACTAATTAACTAGATTCTTGATAGAATGCATTGGATTACCCAGGGTGCTGCCATATGGTGGCAAGTAATGACACCATCAACAAGATCAACACAAGCTTCAACTAAACTCTGTGTTATGTGTTGGCGACCAAACTGCTCCCTTACAATTGTATGCTGTAATTCTTACTTGTATGCTGCTTGTATGCTGTATTTCTTGTTTGTCATAATGCAGTGTATATTCTTGTGTGTGTTTGTATGCCGTCGTTAGCAACAACAATCTGTGATTGTATATACTCAGACATAGTTGATTAAACTTTAAGGTGTGTGGTTATCTCCATAGTCAATGCGAAGCGTCTTCATCTTCATCTTTCACACACTCTGTAAGGGCCCCCACAAAAGTGTGTACCAGTCCCCCTCCACATTGTTAATACAGCACTGCGCAAGGAGAACTGAATGAACATTCGAACGCTGACAAGACAACCGATTCCATGTTTCCAGGTGAAGAGTGCAACTCTCTTCATGTGGCAACTCCCACCCCTGCCAGCCCACCACCATACCACCCAACCACCACCCCACCCCACCCCTCCGCCACCCCCACCCCGTCATGTTTGTTTTAGATACGATTACAACTGACCTGATTTCTCTCATTGACGGCTCTTTGTACTATGGGTTTGGCTGGCCACGAGACATTGCTGTAGTAACTGACCATGGCTTCGAACTCTGACCCAACCATTTTCATCGCTTCGAAGAACAGAACCTGCACATATATTAATAATCCACAAATCAAAGAGATGGTCGTCAAGTCACAGTAACAATGCAATGACAATGTTTAATTAACGCGATAGACTGTATTCTGAGAAGAAAAAAACATACTCGTTTTGTTATATATATATATATATATATATATATATATATATATATATATATATATATATATATCTCGTCCCTTCTATATTTTAATAGTGAATAAAATAAACAATATTTAGAATATGAGTAATAAAAAAAACTATTTTGTAAGGCCTGTAACTTTGCACAGCTTAGTTTTTAAGCAAAATACACCGAACAAAGGTTGAGCACATTGACATTTCAAAAATGTTTTTAAGCACCTTCGATCATCTAATTCTAATCTACTTTTTGTTCCCAGTGTTAAGTCAAACGTCTGAACTAGAGCCTTTTCAGCTGCTGCACCAACTGTATGAATATATATATATATATATATATATATATATATATATATATATATATATATATATATATATATATATATATATATATATATATGTATATATATATATATATATATATATCTATTTAGCTGTCACATATTGGTCAAAATGTGTACAGAAAGTTCACCGTGTCTTAAACATTTGTCCCTGTGTGCTCTTTATAGACAATGTTCATTTTAACATTCCGAGATGATTCATTGGGAGTTGCAACTCCCTAAATATACACTGACACAGTTGGCTACAAACTGAGCAGACCAATATTACCTTTAGGTCTTTTTTTTTGTCGGGTTCATTCCAGGATGGAAGAAAGCTTGGGACTCTGTGAGAGACGCTTGTTCTTATGCTGAATCTATAAACCAAAAATACTTATATTAAATGCATGATATACATATATATATATGTATGTATGTACATATGTATATATATATATATATATATATATATATATATATATATATATATATATATATATATATATATAAAGCGATTGATAATAATCACAACATTATATATGTTAAACATCACTTGTACGAGCTGCTGTATAAATGAGTACCTGACAATATACCAAAATGAAATATATTTACATGTGTGACTTTCACCGAGTAATTGTAACGTGGCTGAAACCTTCTCAGAACTTTCAGATCTGCGTGTAAACCATTTTAGGCATTCAAAAGACCGGATACTGTGATACAGAAGATCACACATTCAACTTTTATATCATATTTTTCATAAAACTAGTGGAACAAATGGAGAGAGGTCTACTGATGCTCTATGCTCTCAGCAGCATCTGATGTTATCACCATGACTTGTATGCAGGAGATCTAATGCCTGTTTTCATAAACAACAAAAATACTGTATAATAGCACAATATGTTTGTGTAATTCCAGCTATTGAATACCGCATACTTTTGCAGAATGGTTAAGACATGTTAGTCTAGTAATCAATTAAAATTGACTTTGCTTGTTTGAATTAATAAAAAATTATTTACATAAAGGAATGCATATATTGACAGAATAGTCTACCTGTAAAATACAACATGTGAGGAAAAAAATTTATAACAAATTATGTGATCATTTTTATTTCTAGATTTTGTTGTTTAGGTCATACAAGTTTACTATTATAAACCAATGCTTATGCATCATAGGAACTGGCAACATTTATTTGTCTTGTATTCGTACGGAATCTCAAGCATATGCACAGAATCCATTTGGCAATTTATAAACAAATTGTTTATAGTGTGGCATTCATGTAATGGTTTTTAATTAAATTAAATGTGCTTAAGATACCATTAATTAATTCAGCCATTCATTCATCCATTACATAAAGTTAATGCGCTAATTAGGGTTGCAAGTATCGTATGCAGATAGCATAATTTTGGGACATGAAGCAACCAAATACAAACTACGTGTAGTACTCCGTTGGGGGGATGGATGAGTTCAGAGCTGCGACAGAACCACCACCCAATATGCGCTGACAAGGAAGGTGGGGACCACCATTATGCCAGATCCAGATCAATTATGCAGAGAACTGTGTATGTAAAGATCAGGAGTCAGGACAAGATAACGTCCATATATAGTCACACTCCACCCCATGGTCCAGCATTACAATGAAGAGAAGAGGCTTGTTAGCAGAAGTTATGAGGGAGTGCTGAGTGTAACAGCGGATTCCGTCCCAACCATCTTCTCTTTCATCAAGGCACTGATGAAGCATGTGCAGGGACTGCTTCAGAATATTTTAACAACCCAATTGATCAGTGCCCCTCCTTCATCATAGTACAACAATTCGATAATTTGGGCTATTGTGGCCAACATCCTGGCAATGTGTGATGGAATTAAAGCCACCTGGACATGGCTTGAGGCCGGCCATGGAAAAGGGCTTTGAGGTGGAGTTGCCGAGGAAATAAAGAAAAGCTTACAAACTCATCAATCGTGGCTGTAAGAAAGAGTGAATAATTTTACCAGGCAATATAAGTGGCCGACATTAAGATGACCATCCTGGAGTTTCAGGAGGAAACATTCATTTATTGAAGGAGCAGGTAGAAGGCTGGATGCTCTTGGCAGTAGGGGTGTAAAATATGCTTGTGTAAAGGATGCTCACACAATCATGTGGTTGGGGTACGCCTGAAGATAAGGCACATATAATTGTTTCTCTGCGTGGTGCTATGCGGAAGATGGTATCTTCCACCCCACCGCGAGGATATCCTCGTGGAGGCATCCCCTCCACAACAGATTAAAATGTAAATGGGCATTTCCACCAGTGAGAGAGAAGTGTTCCAGGCAAAGTTAAACAAAACATTAGACAGATTTAGAATAATTGACCATCTTCGTGTGGAAAACATGTGATTATACATGAATGCATGATTCCGTACGAATCCATTGGCAGCTGCATCGGTGTACTCTATGGTCGCCATTGGTTCATTGCAAATATCTGCGGTATCAATGGCGGCAACATGTTCTAGGTCACATACCCCACCCCGGGACAAATGGAAGAGGGACCAAAAGGATGAGGGCCTGGTTGACCATGAGGGCGTCCACATGGAGGTCTCCCCTCCACAACAGGTTAAGATGCAAATGGACATTTCTATAGGTGAGAGAGAAGAGGTCCAGGCAAAGTTCAACAAACAAAACAACACTTCGAACCTTTAGATATACAGGGTGTATGCATGAATAAGCTTGAGAAGATATTTATTTAATGCCACAAGTGATGTCACTAGGTCTACTCTTTGAAACGTGACATTCAGAAATTGGGCAAAATATTTCAACTGCAAAAAATAAACAACCGTCGAAATAATTGTTGTTGTTGATTTACATGAACAAATATATTGTACAATGTAGGACATTTAAAGTCATTGATACATATCAGCAAGATATGTGCAATGATGTTCATAGTAATGCAACATGTATACATTTGTATATTATGCCTTTTGCACACACAACTTTAACAAACCCTCAAAGAAAAAGTTTTTTTTAATTAATATGCCCAAATTGTTTTTCATTCCATCATCATATTATCTGTAAGTGACTCAAAGGTTTAAATAATATAGATGTGTTTTATTTTTGTTTCTCTCAGATACCCCAATGTCGATGTTTCGTGGGATTCGACCATACACATTTAATAATGTTATATTTTTTTATATTACAATGCAATTTTGTTATAGTAACCATGGTGCAATAGATTCCCCAAATGTGGTATTAGTTCAGTCCCCAGGTACCAGTATGTATGGGAATTGTTTACATATGAAGTTGAAAACAATTGCATGTGCTAATATTTTGAGGTCATTGGAAAGTTTTTTAGATTGTGAATGTCACAATAACACATTTTTACTGTTATTGTAGTTTTATGTAGAATAATACATTGACGGTTTCTATTGTATTTAACTATGACAACTATATTATGCAATCAAACATTTGTAAATGCTATATTTAGAAGATGGTTGTGGCTGACATAAGTTTTTTCATTATAAAAAATATTCTTTACTGTGGTAGGGATGTCAATGTAGATTTCGTTTTGTTTATTTTGTTTTATATATTTTTTTTTATACGGCTGCAGTCATGAGATACTGAAAATTCTGAAATGTGAGAAAAGTATGGTAAAGTACTTTCTGAAATATTGATTTTTTGACGATGTCATATTTAACACATTACCTATGAATATAATAAACTCTTTACTTCTGTACGCATATTTCAGCTCACACTTTGCTGCTTCATGTATGTATGTGTCATTAGTATATTTGATATGAATAATACTAACTAAACATACAAATTAAACATTCATCATGAGAATTTGACCACATGCCAAAGAATTGCCATTTCCAATTATTTACTTTAATTTTCATATCATGTTATATTTATCTGAGTGAAACATAGCACTTGAATTTTGCTCCTAAATTCCTGCTGGCCAAAGCAGCAACCATGTCTAACCAATCTCTTATGTTTTTTAGAAGAAATTACAAAGTGGGTAGATGACGGGTCACCAGTGGATGTTGTCTACTTAGATTTTCAGAAAGCTTTCGATAAAGTGCCACATCAAAGATTGTTACTTAAACTAAAAGCCCATGGTATAGGCAATGATGTAATCAACTGGATAGAAAAGTGGCTTACACACAGAAGACAGAGAGTAATAGTAGATGGTAAGATTTCAAACTGGAAATCTGTTTTGAGTGGGGTACCACAGGGATCAGTGTTAGGCCCTATACTGTTTTTAATATATATAAATGATTTGGATGATGACATATCTAGCAAAGTACTCAAATTTGCAGATGACACAAAGGTATTCAGAAAGGTTACTAATGATACAGATAAACAAAGTTTACAGGATGATCTAGAAAAATTAGTTAAATGGTCAGAAAAATGGCAAATGTTATTCAATTTTGGGAAGTGTAAATGTATACACATAGGACATGGAAATATGGACGAGGAATATAAAATGGGGGATGCTGTACTAGGTAGAACCACACAAGAAAAGGATTTAGGAGTAATATTTAATGCTGACATGAAAGTTTCAGAGCAATGTGGGATTGCTGCTTCGAAAGGAAATCAAATTCTAGGCCTAATTAGGAGAACTATCACGTATAAGGAGAAACATCTAATTGTACCCCTGTACAAAGCAATAGTTAGACCACATTTGGAATATTGTATTCAAGCATGGAGGCCATATCGTAAAAAAGACATAGATAAGCTAGAAAGAATACAACGAAGAGCAACTAAGATGATTCCAGAATTAAGAGACCTTAGTTACGAAAGTCGCTTATTACAATGTGGTTTGACAACACTAGAGACCAGGAGACTAAGAGGAGACCAAATAGAAGTGTTTAAAATAGTGAACGGTTATGAGGATGTTGATAGGAATATGTTCTTCAAACTTAAAGAAGGCAGTAGAACCAGAGGACACAAAGCAGCATTAGTTAAGGAGCAGTGTAGGTTGGACATGAGAAAGTACTCATTCTCACAGAGGGTGATAAATGAATGGAACAAACTGCCAAACGATTGTGTTAATGCTAGTAGTGTGAATATGTTTAAAAATAGAATTGACAGATATCTGATAAGGGCGGGCTACACATAGATGAGAAAATTGTTGGACTCTCGATAAGCCAATGGCTTCCTTGTCCACTTGCCATCTAGAACTTGTTCGAGATGGCAATCTTGTTAAATCTTGTTAAATCTTGTTAAATCAATATGATGAGAATAGGTGGTTCTAGCAGGTGTGTACAAGCCAAACTGTGGATGTCCTGTAACCAAATTGTTGTAAAAACTATGGATAATGCCATGACAAGTTATAGACGTTATTCACACGTGATGTCAACTGAAGTGGGAGCCCGAGGAAACACATACAACGGAAATAACAAATCATAACAATACTCAGGTTTGTCGGAGGGCTTGGTGCCGTTGTCGATTCCATCGATTGCCTCAATGAAACACTTGTAAACGTTGCAGTAGACGAATTCCATGCGCTCTTTCCACGATTTATTTGATTCACCATCATGCCTGACCATGGTCTTACCGAGCACCTGGTGGCCATAGTGGAAGTAGACAAGACCCGCACTGCTCAACTTCGTCGTCCATGGATAGTCGCCATTCAGACTGTTCATCGTCTCAACAAAGTCACTAAAGCAGCAGAAGTGGCGATGTGGATAAACAATCAGTTTACGTTTAAAAGACGCATTATACATAGATTTGTTGCCATCAGAATAATACAAATTACATATTGTACTTAAACATACAGTCATGTTGTGTTGACATCAAGGCAGTCCCGACGTTTGGAGCACAGTATTTGCATCCTCTTTTTGACTCCACATTGGCAGTATTGTTATGGTGTGGGCGATGAATGTCATATCACTGTTTGAGAAAACGGAACGAATCTCAATGATGTTACTGGGTCAACCAATGGTCAAAAAGTTTATGTCTCAGAATTTACTTAAATTCTGTAACTAATGAATAAATAGTTATACCTAAATACTTCTGCAAAACAAACAAAACTAGATTTGCATGCAAATTGTGTCTGTAACGCCTTATAATATGAACGGGGGTAAGCACCCAACAACGCACCTGCTATTTTTTCTGTTTTCAGGTGTTTCTAACTTGACAAGTTTACAAGCTACATATCTGAAATTTGCTATATGCAGACATATTGGTACAGATTATCTGTGCAAAAATGGATTATAGGGCAAAGGATAATGGGTAAACTGAGTGCACAAAAATGGACAAGAATTTTGTTGAGAGAAGAATTTCAGCAGTCTGTATTTCATTGTTGTGTTATAGTACAATGTCCAAATTGACACCATCTGTTGTTATGGATACTGGCAATAACCTAGTAGTTCAGTAGGCTTCTAGTTGCTATACTTTCAGAATAATTCAGTCTTAACCTTAACAACTTTTTATATATTTCAGCACCCAAAATGAGAATGTAGTCCTATGACCACAATTTTTTTACTGTGTATAGTCCTTTATTAGGTAAACAACATATACACATTTCAGGATGGTGTTCTGTCACATTTATTTTGGATACTTTTGGCCAATTTGAGAGAAATTTAGGAGAAAATGCCATTGGGCAGAATAGTGATTTTCAGCTGCAATATAAATTAAATGAGACAGAACACCATCCTAAAATTTTAATTTAAGCACTACACAGTAAAAAAATGGTGGTCAGGACTTGTCCCACATTCTTATCTTGGGTGCTGAAATTTGTAAAAAATAGAAAAGGCTAAAGTTTAAGGATGAATTATTCTGAAAGTACAGTAACTAGAATCCTACTGAACTAATAGGTTATTGCCAGTAAAAACAATATTTTTTTCCTTTTTCGTACACTCAGTATACCCATTGTCCTTTGCCCTATTATTCTTATTTTTGCATAGATAATCTGTACCAATATGTCTACACATTTGACAAATTTCAGATATGTAGCTTGTAAACTTCTCAAGTTAGAAGCACCTGAAACACAGATAAAAATATTGGGTGCGTTTTGGGGCACTTACTGCCGTGTTCACATTATAGGACATTACAGACACAATTTGCATGTGAACGCTTAGTTCTTTTGCACAAGTGCTCAAACACAGCCACTTAGTCATTGGTAAAAATTAAACCATATTCTGAGACATAAACTTTCCTGAAAATTGGTTGATTTGAAACAGAATGACCCTACTCCTATTATTGGGTGGTATCATAATATGTATTTGTATTTTCTTGCGTAATCGGTGGTTTTATTTTAACATTTTACATACATGTGCAAAGCAATATATTGCAATGGATAATGATGAAATATATGGATTTATGCAACTTACAGCTGCATAACAGGTTTTATTAAATAAGTTGTGTCTAGAAAATTTGTCTCTCGAAATCCGCCCTCCTCCCCACCTTTCTTCCTTATTTTCAATACTTAGTGTAAAATGCGATTGTACATCGTTGATGAAATAGGAAGTTGGAAGGTGTCGAAACCGCATTCCCCACTTTTGGCTTTATACTAGATGAACACGGGGGTTTGTCCCCTAGTAGTTGGTGTTCATGGGGTTTTCTGCGCAGACAGGCTTCCTGTTTCTTCATCGGCATTCTTGGCTTATGTTTATATAGGTTAGCGAAATGGCCCCACCTGTTTGTAATTAAATTTGTGTATTGGTGGTGGAATGTCTGTAATCTTTGCATTACATGTTCATGACGACTTCTTGATGTATATATGTTATCATCATGCCTGTAGGATTGTGGGCTCTGAGAAACTTGCCGGACGGGGCTGTACATGTGTTCAGTTCCTGTCTGGTTTGCTTTGAGGAGCCCACATTCCTGTTAATGTTCTTCCCAAAGTGGCTGCGTGATAAGCAGTCCACTTTGCAATAAAAACGTCATTTATTTGGCCCATTTCAATCTCTACTACATCGGACTTGTGTTGGTTATTGCATAAATATTATTTCCTAAATCCACACCCAGTGCTACATATATATGCATAGTAATAATTAATAAAAAACAAGCTTTTATTGGCAAACAAACAAAGCTAAACCTATGAACTGCGTTACGAAATGCTACAACGCAGCACTCTGGTCTCATTCCATTCTTGCGCCCATTATGTGTACTGGCACACATCTGGACGGGATAACTTGGTAGTTCCTAATGACTGTCATGATAACATTAAACAAAATCAGGATAGACATTTTCACAAAAATATCCATCTATGCCGTGGTATTTGGTGCTGCCAATCAGTATCTTGGTGGCTTCCTAGAATCCAACTCGTGAAATTGCGACGAGATAGTGACAATTATAGTAGCAGCTAGTGACGGTTTATGTAACTTCGAGCAACTGTAGGAAACACGCAATTGTATGTAATTGTTCATATAGCTTTGCAATTAATCGTACGTAATAACAACCAATGATGATTCGATTGTTCATAGAAAGGGTAATAGTGGGTTGAATTGTTCATAGAAAGGGTAATGGGGGTGAATTTAGAAGGATATTGAAGTGTTATGTAGTCACAATTCCAGTGTAACAACACTGACAAGTCCACTGCTGGCTGGTATCATATTTTCACATATGTGGATTGGGTCTATGGTATATTGAGATAGCAACTGACCAACCACATCGCAAGTTACCTTTCCCAAATCTGTTGTGATTGCTTTAATTGTAGTGTCATACAACACAAATTATCGGAGTATGGCGTATATAGATATTAAAAACTGATGTAGGATCCATGTGTTGTTGATGTTCATTGATCGTTTTCAAACTAAAGCCTCGAATTGAAATACGGCTTGAAATACAGCATGAAACCACTGAAGGCATTATCATCAGTATTACACACGATATATATTAGTTTGCTTTTTCATTTTCCTGAGTCTATAAAGTGAATACTTTGGCGGAATACTATATGTTTCGGTTTGACAATGACAACTCTTTCAGGTGACACTCTAGAATTAACGACTGCTTAGAATTCGTCACGTTTCCTAATTTTATTTTAATTATGTTGCAACCAATGTCAATCGATGTGTGCAGTTGGAATTTATTTGAAACGTAATTTCAATGTTTCATTGTGTACTAACATGTTAATACATTGGGTCAATATTTTCCATGAGACCCGATGGGAAATTCCCACTTGGCGGCTGACATACAGGTGCCTTGCCCTTGCTATATGACGAGCCTTTTTAATATGTTTATTGCAATGAGTTGACAAACTTTTTTTGGACATCGACTTTCCTTTATAGTATTTATTCAAAATAACTGTTCACACCTGCATACCTTTGATGGTGGTCATATCTCTTTTTGTCGTGTTTGTATTCGTCACCAACATCAACAAGTACATCACAAGTGGCCCACTCGTCTGGATCTCTCGTCCTATTTGTTGATCAGACAAAACGTTATTACCATAAATGTTACAGTCATATGAATGAATGAATGTTTATTTCCACATATTTCCAAAAGAAATAAAACATTTGAATTCATTTGTATGTGTATTTATAGCAATAGATAGTTTACATTTCTTGTGGGAATGGAGACAGTTGAAGTGAAATACTTATTAAACACTGTCCCCATTCCTGATAATATATGCAATACAATTATGCCTATGCTACATAATATCAATACAATAAAAACATAAGAGAATAAAAATAAATAAATGGAAAGATACATGGTTTTTGTATAAAGTAATTGCATCATTAATGTAAATTTAATTATAGTACATATATATTCATAAAGAATAGCATAATATGGCTATTTCTACATTCTAAATGTACATATTTTGTGATCATCTGAAATAGCTGATCTTGAAAAACAATTTAGCAGAATTACAGCAGTAATGTATATTTTTTTGTAGATTTTATTTTTATATCACTTTTTGAAGGTAATATTATTTTTGGAGGTCTTTATTTTTATGGTAACATGTTCCACAGTTTCACATCATATAGTTATACAATTAGCTTTTTGTGTAGTTCTAGCAAACACGTCTTATATTTTTACTTTGGCATGTGACACAGGCTGTGCCCAAGCTCATCATGAACATAATTTGTAGATTTTCAGGTAAAAATTTCTTAATTCTTAGCCCTATATATTATCATAGCAGTTTTTAGTTCAATCAAATCAAATAGCTTTAATACATGCAGTTCAAGAAATAACACATTTGAATGATGTTGGTAATTCACATTGCATACAATTCTTACTGCTTTCTTTTGTAGCATATAGATATCGTTAATATTTGTTTTGTATGTGTTACCCCATACTTCACAACAGTTATATATAAGTTATATATGGTAGAAACAGCGAACCATACAGTATCATGTTGGAGATTCTATCAATAAATGGTTTGCTTTGTATACAATTCCAATACTTTTAGAAAGTTTGGCCTTCATCGTGGCAATATGGTCTGTTCAGTTGAGCTTGTTATCTATCAATACACCTAGAAACTTAGTTTTATACACCATATCAATATTTGCATTATTGATGCTTATTTCGATATTTGTTTTTTTCTTGCAATTGCTAAATAACATATAATTTGTTTTGGATACATTTAGAGACAGCTTATTAACTGCAAACCACGTATTCAATTTAACCAATTCAATACCTATGTCTTGACATAATTGAACAGGATCATTTCCTGGGCAGAAAATATTGGTATCATCTGCAAAAAGAATAAATTTTAAAATGTTGAAGTATTGCAAATATCATTGGTGCATAGTTTAAAGAATTTAGGCCCTATTATTGAGCCGTGGTTTTCCACATATTACATTTAGTAGGTCAGAAGCACATTTATCAAACATAACATATTGCAATCAGTTTTGTAGATAGCTTGTGAGCTATACCATACCTCTTATACCATAGTGATTAAACTTTGATAAGAGCAATTCATGATCAAGTGTATCAAAAGTCTTTTTTAAGTCTATAAAAATGCCTATAGGACATTTTTATTGTCCAGTGCCGATGTACTTTCTTCTGCTAGTTAAAGTAGGGCTAATGATGTTGACATACTTGATCTAAAACCAGATTGACTATTGTTTATGATACAGTATTTATCAATAAATACATCTAGTCTAGTATTCTATAGTTTTTCCAGGAGTTTTGAAAACTGTGTTAAGAGAGATATAGGTCTATAGTTAGTGAAAATTTTTTTATCATTACTTTTAAAGAGTGGAATTACCTTTGCTATCTTCATCTTATCTGGAAAGATACCTTGTTTAAAGGAGTTATTGCATATATTATGAGTTTCACAATGTGAAGAATGACCTGTTTAATTTTGGACATATCTATGTGTTGTCGTTACCTGTTGATTTTTTGCAATTTATAACAATATCAATTATTTCAGTTTCTGTTACAACATTTAAAAACATTGTCTTTGCATTATGGCTTCCTAGATAATCAGCAACATTTCAGCTTTTGTTAGGTTTTATCAAAAAGCATATACATGAAATAAAACATGCAATTTTCATTTCCCATTATATAAGCTGTACCAAGAAATATGTTTGCAATAAATACAACCTAAAGTCAACATTTTGCTGAGCGAACGTTTCTTCACAAAAACTGTGATTGCAACTTCTAGTCAAGAGTAATATAATTTGTCGTAATTAAATGTCTTAGTTATATATTAATACTCCTGTAGCAATGTAATATCACATTTGATTATACCATACCTGATGACTTCAGCGTCCTTGTACGTTCTCAGTTTTCTCAGCATGAAACAGGCCAGTGCCTCGTCGCAGTGGAAGTTACCATTGTGAGTACCAATCTTCTTTGGTGTTTGACCTGTGGTGTAGCATCGAACACTTCATACCATGGCAATTTGATAATAAAAGTAATCCTGAACATTCAAGGAAAACAACAAAACATGTTAAAGTATACATTCAAGGGACAGGGCAATTACATACACATGTAATAAATTACGATAACTGTTGACATTTATGAATACGATTACAAGTGTGATTATTTAGAAATTGAGTGTAATCGATTATGATTACGTTTGCATGTAATCGTGATTACATTCAGGAATATAATTGACATAATGAAAAAAAAAAATGTTTTTGTTTTGACAGATAGCTTTATCAGACAATCATTGGCATCTGTCTATCTCGAAAGATATTGGAGCTGCGCCATAGGTGACATCGGTGTCTTGCACAGCATCTGCTGTGAATAAAAAGTCCACTTTTTGAGTGGCAGTCTGCTACAGATGGTAGAGGTGTAGACAGTTTGATGTAGACAGAAGTGTGGTAGTTGATGGCCTCTGTCTCCGACACTCTCATCTCTGTCCACAGTTCGTTTCTTCTGTCTTGTGCCTTCCTCATACCCCTCTGCACAGCCTGTCGCCAGTTGTTGCTGTCTGCTCCACGGATTCCCAGGACTCAATGCTGATCTGTTATCTTGTATGCAAGCATCCCTGAACTGCAAAGCTGGATGGCCGACACACCTTGCACCACAGGCATGCTCACCATAGAGGATGTCCTTTGGAATACGTCCATCCTCTATGCAGCAGACATGCCCAAACCACTGACTTAGCAGGGCAAACATGCTGGGGATATCTGCATGCTCAAGGACATCCTTGTTTGGCGTGTGTTCCTGCCAGGTGATGCCAAGTATGTGCTTGAGGCTTCGGAGATGGAAACTGTTGAGATGTTTTTCCTGCTTCGCATATGTTGTCCACGCTTCGCTAACGTAGAGGAGGGGGCTTATGGTATGGCATAAGCCTGGTATGTTCGAACCTATGTTCTCAGTGAGAATGCTGTTCTCATACACCCTCTTGGATAGTCTTGACATGACAGATGCTGCCTTTCCGATGCGCTTATTTATCTCTACATTGCAGGTTGCTGGTGGTAGGTAGGCGAACACCTGCACCACCTCCAGAGTGTGGTCATCAATGCTGATGGTCGGAGCTTCGATGATCTCTGAGCCCATGACATTTGTCTTTTTTAGGCTTATGGTCAGGTCAAATATGTGTACGCCTGGGCAAGTTGAGTTATGAGCGTCTGTGGGCCCTCTTCAGTGTGCGATATTAGTGTTGCGTCATCAGCGAAGAGCATCTCCCTGATCAGGACCTGTTGTTCTTTGGTTTTCGCACACGTTCTGAAGATGAGCCGAAGGCATAGGAAAGCAGCAGGGAGAAGAATATTCCAAACCAGGTTTGTGCAATGATGCAACCCTGCTTCACACCACTGCGAATTGGGAAGGCCTTCGATGATGATCCATCATACTGCACTGTGCAATGCATGTCTTCATGGAATGAGGTAATCACACTCAGCAGTTTTGGGGGGACATCCAATCCAAGTGTGAAGGGTATTTTTTTGTTGACCAGGTCAAAGGCCTTTGTCAGCTCAACAAAGTCGATGTATAGTGGTCTCCTCTGTTCCCTACACTTCTTTTATAATTGTTGCAGCGAGAGTAACATGTCGATCGGATCTTCCTGCTCTGAAGCCGCATTGTTATTCTGGGTGGACACACGTTACCAATTTATGCAGTCTGTTGAGCACAACATGGGCAAATATTTTCCTCACTATGCTGAGTATGGATGTTCCTCTGTAGTTGTTGTAGTTACTATCATCTTTAGTCTTGTAAAGGGTGACAATGTTAGCATCTTGAGGCACCGAGCCCCTCTCCTAAAAACAGACAGAGAAGCTTGTAAATTGTAAAGATGTTTCAGCAGAGCAGGCTTCCCACACTTGATCACCTGAGGTGGTATGCCATCGCTACCAGGTTCTTTGTCGCAGGCTAGAGAGTCAAGGGCCCCACTGAGTTCTTCCACATATTATTGGCCATTGAGGTTTCCCCATGACTGGCAATCCCATGACACCATTCAGGGCTGTATCTGTGACAAAAGTTTCTCTGGAGTAAAGCTCAGCATAGTGCTCGGTCCATCTCTTCATTTGTTTGCTGTGGTCGGAGAGAATATCGCTTGTCAGAGATTTCAAAGGCACTGTTTTCTTTACACCTGGCCCAACTGCTTTCTTTAATCCATCATAAATGACTCGTGCATTTACCAGTGTCTGGAGAGAGTTGAATGCTCTGACAAAGTGTTAGGCAGTAATCGTTGGCGCAGCTTGAAATGACAGGTTCCATCCTTTCCAAGTTGGCTTCAAACCAAATGTGGACATAGCAGTGCTGTAGATTGAGTCTCTGATGTGGTTCCATATTTCCACAGCACTCTGACCAGTAGAGTACTGGAGACTCTGTTCAATGGAGTCGACAAACTGCTTTGATAGCTCGGGTTTTGAAGTGTTGGCAGTGTTAATGCGTGGACACCCTTTCTGTTTTGAGTGGTGTAATTTGTTTGGTGGTAGCCTGACCTCGCTGCACATCAGGGAGTGGTCAGTGTCGCAGTCTGCACTGTTAAAACTGAGGGTGATGAGCACATTGTTCAGAGTAACTCGCCTGGTCACAATTAGGTCAAGCTGGTGCCAGTGGGGCGATCTTGGATGCCTCCAAGACATTTTTTGTTGCATGGTTTCGTGAGAAATCATGGAATATGTTTAGTGTGGTGGCCATTTTTAAATCCAACATGGCAGTCATCACATGGCTATTTCATGGTGCCTCTTTATCGGAAAAGTATTGTTATGGATAAATCTATAACTCTGCCAAGTTTCTTTGCTTTTATCATAAAAATCACAATGTAACACATATCCGTTGACCAACACCAGCCCACTTACTCAAGATGGCCGCCATTAATCCTAGATGGCTGTCAAAAAATGGCAACTATGATTTTGTTATTGTTTGAGCCAAAATCTTTCCAAAAAATTACATACACGTGCGTTGTCTTTTAGTTTTCTTACCGTACAAACAAGTTTAATGTGTGGTCTTACGAAATAGGTTCGCTGTGGACTATCGGTCATACAATGTTACCCAGTTTCTCCCTGATCTTATATCATGGGGCATTCGGTTCTAAACCTCTTTTGGGGTTGGCTCGACACCCAGAAGGACACATACTTCAAGACAGTGTGTGCGTGTGTGTCTGAGTGTGTGTGTGTGTGCGTGCGTATATGTGTATATATATATATATATATATATATATATATATATATATATATATATATATATATATATATATATATATATATATATATATATATATATATACATATATAAATATATGTATATATATAAATATATGTATATCCATCCGTTTATTTGCAGAAATAGGTTCAAAACACTACCAGTTTTTTGAGCAGGGAGTGTTTTGAACGTCCTAGTCCGATGTTTGTCACTTACCGTTTCCATCCTCACTGCCTCCATCCTCACTGAAAAATAACATCAGATAACACTTCAGGACAACAAGCATATGATGTAGGTTGGGCGGCAGATTAACAATAATGTTTTTTAAGGATTAGTACTTGTTGGACGTTGTAGCTACACAATAACCTGCTTCTACTAGCTTAATGACATCATCCATATGTCATAGTTCCTTATGTTTACTTGCATGTTGTGGCCTGCCATTGTTACGCCAACTGTTTTTCTAGTATTTGTCCAATGGCTTAAGGAAAAGAAAAAGCTGAATTAAAACATAAATATGACTAGTTTAATTTCTTATTTGAATTTGAAAGCAAATCAACACAGTATATAGGTTTTGCACACAAAGAATCACAATCTAGTTATGATTGAGCAAATGCATAAAACCTCTGACTGCGGTGCATTTGAATTAGCAACATTGTTGACATGCCTAACCTTCTGACTTCTGTGATGTTATACATTGTGCAGAGGTTTTCTTGCATGAAGATTTTCCAATACTGGAGGCAGAATTTACTGTAAACATTATCACTTGACCAGAACTGTGTACCATTCTTGGTAGATGGCGCCACCTGGGAGAAGAAGACTAGCACGCCCCATATGAAATTGTTGTTGAAATGATGATGATGGACAGCTTACTCTGAAATAATGATATATCCCACCATGGTGAGGTCATTGTACCTGATGAAAAACTATCTCCTACATTAGAGAACAGTATCGTCCTTACATGATAGAGACTGATTCACACTGAACTGCCAATACATGACCATTTTTGATGATGATATTTCTTCATAACCACAACTTGTTTTTCTGGGGGAGCGAATCTATTGTGTTGCTTACTGTTTCGTCATCAATTGACTGAAAATGAAATATATTACCGGAATATGATAGGTAATGTATATGATTTATTTTATTGTCAGTTTCGATGTTATTGGCTAAAATCAGTCCTATGTTAGTAAAAATGGAAACAAATTATTTGCTATTTCCACCTCATCAGTTATAATCTGTTCCCTTCTTTAAAGCCTTTTGTACACATTTCTTTTCTTAGACTTACTCCGAATTGTATTTATCGTAGTCCAGGTTTTCTTTACCTTATTCATTCTTTATGTTATGCATTCTTTTACCTTGTCTGATACTTCTTTTTACTTTTCAGCTATGGATAAGAGCGAGATTCCAGAATGGTTACCGCAATTGGCTCTATCACCTTTGTTTTTCCAGATTCTAAATAGTATTGCGTCTTTGAACTGTTGTGGAACTTTTTCCATCGCCAACAGTATAAATAATGACAGTGAATAATCGATCAGAAATTGGGGTTGGCATGCTTATTAGCTCTTTTGCTATATCTTTCCATATGGCAAATCAAATGCCTGCTTCACGTATCTCACTAGAAGCCTTCCCTGACCAGAAGAAAGTGCAGTTCTTCTCTTAAAGGCTGCTATAATCTGCAAACCTGGTGCAGCTTTATCGAATTTGTATCTGCCGAGTTTTCTGTCAAAAATTGCTGTTTTACGTTAACAAAGATTAATTAAAGACCATATGGCTGTTCCTTGTTAAGTGTAAAGTAATAAATCCATCTCAACATAGATTCCTAAATGCGAGGTCATGCTTAACAAATAGTTTGTGTTTGAGATAAATCACTATGTGGGTAGATGAGGGATAACCAGTAGATATTATCAGTTTAGATTTTCAGAGATTACTACTAAAGTTAAACACCCGATAGATAAAAGATATTGGGGATGGCATAATCAACTGGATAGAAAAATGGCTGACTGACAGAAGAAAAGATGTAGTAGATGGGGAGTTTTAAAAGTGGAAATCAGTTTAGAGTTGGCTACCACAAGGATACGTATTAGGACCTTTATTATTCTATGTATAAATGACTTGGCCGATAATATAACAAGCAAGGTACTGAAATTTGCAGATGAAACAAACGTGTTTAGAAAGGTGAAAATGATTGATTTTTTATTTACAACATGACGTAGACAAATTAGTGAAATAGTCTAAAAAACGTTGTTCAATGTTCCAAAATGTATAAGACAACAACTGCACTGATTCCAGAACTGAGAGACCTTAGTTATGAAAAATGCCCAAAAGATGTGTTTTAGAAACCATAGAGACAAGGAAGTTAAAAGGAAAGTTTTTAAGATATTGAATGGGTATGAAATATTGACAGAAATATGTTGTTCACTTAAAAAAGATAGGACCACAAGAGGATGCAAAGTAGGGTTAGTGATGGGTCAGTGTAGATTGGATATCAGGAAGTATTCTTTCTGATAAATGAATAAAACAAATTATCTACAGATTGTGTAAATGAAAGCAGCATGAGTGTTTAAAAACAAATCCGCCACATATCTCAGAAGGGCGGGATACACATATATGAAAAATGGTTGGACTCTCGGTAAGACACTGGCTTCCTTGTCCACTTTCCGTCTGGGTTTTTGTTTTGGATGGCAAATGTTGTTAAATCTTGTTGTCATCTTGGGCGATGTGTATGGCTCAACAAAGCTACCTCTACAACAGGATAAATTCCTGAAATACAATTTCCTAGTGACATCCTCTCAGACTCAGAATACACTCTTGAGCCACGGGTTGATGCTCCCAACATGCGCACATCATGAGCTAGGACCTCCGCCCAGTATCATTTCAAGTGTTGCAGGGAACAATTGCATTCCAACTTGTCGTGTCACCGCACATTCTCAAACGCAACGAGCATTTTTGTCAGATTCGTCCAATACTTGTACCAACTGACAATCATAACCTAGACAATGGCACAATCGAATAACTTGCCTAACTCATTTGACACAAAGCATTCTGACTAGAGCTATGCGTCTAGATCTCGACAATGTTCCATCTCCAGAAGAGAGCAAAATTTTGCGAACTCTTATATGAGTATGACGTTGTACTTGACCCAAATATCAGTGGTACAGTACGCCCCTTTGAAGTCCAGTATGGGTCCAGTCGAAACACCCCTGCAGAAATGCCATAGACAAACTTGTGGAGCTTCAGCAAAGGTTTGACTATATAGAGAAAATGGGGGTTTACAAACGTCCTGAAGATGGGGGGTATCTCTGTCGAGTACCTCAACCCATCTTTCCTCGTGAAAAACTTAGTGGAAGTTTTCGTCTGCATTCGCATAGGTGAGACTCTACTTCAACCCATCAATGATGCCTGATGTTGATTCCATCCTACGACGTAATGGCGGTAATGGCAGTATATCATCGCCACAGAAATTACAAGTATTTTCAAGTGAATCATAATGTCGTGTACTATGGACCTTCTTCACGAGGGTTTCATTGCTCAGATTGCGGATGATCTGTACACCGGAGGAAACTCTCTTGATGAACTGGAGTATGGTGCTACACGGCTTGCACAGTTGTGACCTTTGTTTGGCACATCAAATACAACCATCTGCCACAAGACTACCACAATCCTGGGATGTTTGTAGAACTGGGGCAGTATTACAGCCAGCAAACACCGCATCGCGACACTTGCATCGTACAGTGCACCGGAAAAAGTAGGTGGCAGGAGGTCATTCCTCGGTGCGTATAAAGTGTTAGCCCACATTATTCAAATTAAGATACTAAATTTTTCTAACCCCACTAGATGATGTAGTAGCCGGATGCCGGTCATAAGAGAAAATTGTGTGGTCCGACGATTTCCACAATTTATTAAGTACTGCACATGCTGCTCTCAGCTCTAACCACACGATCACGTTACCACAACTTAATGATCAGCAGCTGTAACGGATGGTGCTATAAAAAAGCCTGGAATATGAGCCACCCTCTACGCAACCAGAGCCAACAAGCTGCATGTTGCGGGATTCTTCAGCGCAAAGTTACAGCGACGTCAAGTGTCGTGGCTATCTTGTGAGGTGGAAGCCTTTTCAATCACCGTTGCAACTACACACTTCAGCCCATTCATTAATACTGGCCAACAACAAGACATGGTCGGATCTGTTATATTGCCATCCAACTTCGTTAGCCGCAAAGTCCCGGACTGCAAAGACTTAGCATGTCAAATGTGCACTTTAAGCACTTTAACATATGAAACAATCGGTTGTCTCTGCTCATCTAGACAGGAAGTACTGACAGGTGTTGCAAAACTCCCGTTCACAGGCAGGATTGTCAATCTGGCAATTCAGTTTGCTGATGTTTTAATTATTAAACTCCTTCTTTTTGACAAAGTACTTGAGAGTTGGGTGTCGTAATAAACTGCTTTTTTTGAGACATTCTATATTAACTTAATAGTATTTTTTTCTGACAATATTTTGTTATCTAGGGTTTTATTGATCTAATTTAATGCAACGTTTAACATGCTGCTGTGGACGTGTTTTTTTTTGCTATTTGGATATGATCCAAATGATGATTACCCAACAATGGTTGATGTTTTAATTATTAAACTCCTTCTTTTTTGACAAAGTACTTGAGAGTTGGGTGTCGTAATAAACTGCTTTTTTTGAGACATTCTATAAGCATGTACTTCATAAAGAATATGCCACTTAATAGTATTTTTTCTGACAATATTTTGTTATCTTAGTTCTACGGATAGCTGAAACAGTAATTGTGCTTTGGATTTTATTGATCTAATTTATTGCAAAATTGAACATGCTGCTGTGAACGTGGTTTTTTGCTATTTGGATATGATCCAAAAGATGATTACATCTCCTAAGCTGTTGCCCAACAATGTGATGTTGTGCACTTCAGAGTGCTGTGGACATGGTGTTTGTGTTATTTGAATATGATCCAAGATATGATTATATATATATATCTTAACCTATTGCCCAACAACGTGATGATGTGCGCTACATAACATTTCAAATTGTGAAGATAACCTATTTGTTCACTTGTAACTATTTTGTATGTTTTGCCCCCATTATAGATATAGCATACATACTTGCAACCGCCATCCCAGATACATGTGAACGTGCGCTGTACTGAAAAGTTGCTCGTTCTGAGATCATTCGAAATGTATCATGACGTGGTATCTGAGAAACAGTGTGGCTTGGGCTTCCAGACCGTGCCATTTTAACATGTATTTTTTGTACACCCTAATTATTTGTGACAAACAAAAACACGTTAGATCATTTTAGTGGGTTTGGAAATGGCTTAACAGTGATTGGTTCGACAGAAATACGGCATTCCAAGTCGTTTGAATGAGCACCCCCGCACCCTTCCTAACTACTACCTGCACGAGCCATTTCGCTACATGTTCAAGATAAACTGTGCGTATACAGCAATGGCGTATTTGCTTGAATTTTAGTTTACGCTATTGTTTGTGGAAGCTGTAAACCTGTACCTGTTGTCTTCTGTGGCCCCTCCACTGCCATCAGTCGAACTGTTGTCTTCTGTGCCCTGGCGTTCTTCGTGTTCTTCTTTTTGTTCAACAGTGGCCCCTCCACTGCCAACAGTCGAACTGTTGTCTTCTGTGAAAATAACATTGGATTACACATCATTCCAACAATCATTAAGTGTGTAAGTTAATTTGCAGATTAACAATGATATTGTACAAGCTTTCCAGTAATAGTATTTTTTTAATGCACAATATACTCCAATATAACAAATTACTAGTGTACCTGTTGCTATGCAAAATGAGTTTTGTATAGCAAACACGAATTTTGCATAGCATTTTTGTATAGCAGATTACTTGTGATTTGGGGAGTTATGAAAACAACACCATTTCAAGATTTTGCATTTTTATACATCCATGCGTGTGGTCGACGATGCCTTGGCTTTGATGTGGTTACAATGTTGACGACGACCGTAATGCAAATAGTTTGGGAATTGAGACAGCGCGCTGTTCCCAGGCACTAATAACTAGAGCAATACACTCGGTTGGTGGTGGCATAAAACTACTTCGCGATGCTTTTTTAATGGGATTTTATATGTGGAAAAGGCGTTGTTATCGGGAAGTTTTGATGCCATAAAATCGCATATCGGGAATCGGGAGTTGAACGTGAAATAGGGAGCCTCCCGCCGAAATTGGGAGGGTTGGCATCTTTGTTACAAATTAAATAATAATTTATTCTTTTTTCTTCAGAAAACACATCCAGCGGCAACATATGTTAAAATGTTGCGTGGAATATTCAAAATGCGCACCGGAAAACACGATTTCTTCTAAGACCAAGTTGTCTCCCGCTCTGCCACTATAGCTAGTCTATACGCCATGAATGATTCCAGCCATTTGTTTATTGCGGTGTCAACCCAACAAGTGCAGGGGTTATCTACTATGTTTTCCCGCCTTTCATGCCACCACCCCTACTGGCTAGATGATAATTACCATATATAAACAAGTTGGGCTGTGATTGGATTCAGGGGTCAATTTCTACGGTAAACAGTTGTAGTAAGCACCCATAGATTTCGCAACAGATTACACAGACTCCGGCAGCAGTTACCGTGATGCTTAATTAGGAGCACTGATCATCGTCAAATTTATTGTTGTGACTGCAAACGCCTGTGATTTCGACTGGTGAACAACGTATATGGGATGCTACGTTTTGAACTCGCAGACATCATTGCAGGTGTTTTGTGTGCGTTAGTAGCGTCGTTCTGTTTTCGGAAAGACTGGGTACCGGTAGACGTTTGCCTCGTACCGGAAAAAAATCCGTTGCCGGTACTGGGTACCGGAATATTTCATAGGCTAGCGGAATCTCTAAGCCTGCACTTCGAAACAACTCTGTATGCTGCCACACACGTGCAAACGAGTTGATGTAACCCCTCTAGCAAGTATTGCGCTAAAGGACTAAAAATTGGTAAAATCGCATTTCCGTTTCGCGCGAGAAAATCGCGTGAGAAAAATGGCGGCAACCATGCCTATGATGCTACAACAGTTACCACTTGATCAAAACAAAATTATTCACGAATATTGCATCGCAAGGTTTGCGATACAAACATGCAGTTGACTAGCAAACCGCAAATTTCGTGCCCTGCTATCCTCTTCTCTGACTCACCTTTCTTTGTCGTCTTCTTCTTCGGCTTCGTCTTCCTCTTATTACTGCGTCTACCCATGTCGTCCTCTTTGGCTGTTTAACAATAAAGATGTGCATGTTTTCAATAATCGTACTGAGTGAAATACACAATATACGCCAATATGACACATTACTGATGACGTTGCTGCTCCATAATAACCTGCTACCTTAACAACACAGACATAACATATGCTGAATTAGGATTGACAGGATACATAATGTTTAGGAAAGATCGAATAGGAAGAAGGGGAGGGGGAGTTATTTTATAGGTTAAAGAATCTATTCAGGCTTATGAAATAACATTAGAAAGGAAAGCAGATTACGATGAAGCTGTTTGGTGCAAAACAGTTTCAGGAAATTCAAAATTAACTATTGGATTAGTTTACCGAAGCCCAAACATAAAGGAAGAGGATAACACAAAAATACAAAATGCTATAAAGGAAGTTGGTAAAGGGGAATGTATCATAATGGGAGATTTTAACCATGGACACATACAATGGAAATCTCTAGAGAGTACAGGGGGTGAGGACCAACAATTTCTATTTTTAATTCAGGATAGCTTCCTTATTCAGCACGTGCGAGAACCAACCAGGGGAGAAAATGTATTAGATATAGTTTTATCATCACAAAAAGAATTGGTGGACAATGTAAAAATACATGAACCATTGGGTAACAGTGACCACAATCAAATACATTTTGACATCAATGTAAAATCAGAAAGTAAAAATAAAAAATCGTATAGGAGAAACTTCCACAAAGGTAACTTTAAAGATGTGAGAAAATACTTAGCAAAGCTAGATTGGAATAACATGCTGATAAATAAGACAGCAATTGAATGTTGGAATATTCTAAAATATGAAATTGAGAGTATCATCGATAAATTTGTTCCCTTGAAAAAACAAGGAAAACGGTCTAGAAAGAAACACTTGTCAAAAGAAGCTATTAGAAAATAGTGTTTAAGCAAACTATGTGGAGGGTTTATAGGCGTACCAGAAAGGATGAAGACTATGCAAATTACAAAGAGGCACTTAACCTAGCTACAACTGAAATTAGAAAATCTAAAAGAACCTTTGAAAAAAAAATTGGCAGGTAATATAAAAATGACAGCAAGAGTTTCTATGCTTATGTAAAGAGTAAACAGAAAGTTCGAGATAAGGTTGGACCACTGGAAAACAACAGGGGAAACATAATTTCAGACGGGTTTCAAATGACAGAGGTCCTGAATGAGTATTTCAGCTCAGTTTTTACCACAGAAGATATCAGCTCACTTCCAGTTCCATTTACTAAATTTGTGGGCAATGAATCAGAACATTTAGGGCAATTATTTGTAACTCCTGAAATGATAGCAAAGAAAATTAAGAAGATGAAAGATAATAAATCACCTGGAGTTGATGGGATACCACCAAAACTGCTTAAGGAAATTGTTGAGCAAATTAGTACACCACTTGCAAAATTGTTTAACTTGTCACTAGAAGAAGGAATAGTTCCTTCAGAACGGAAAGAAGCAAATATTACGCCACTATTTAAGAAGGGGTCGAGGAGCAAGCCAGAGAATTACAGACCAGTGAGTTTAACATCAGTTGTATGTAAATTACTCGAAACATTAATTAGACATAAAAAAGGACATAGACAAGCTAGAAAGAATACAACGAAGAGCAACTAAAATGATTCCAGAATTGAGAGACCTTAGTTATGAAAGCCGCTTATTACAATGTGGTTTTACAACCCTAGAGACCAGGAGACTAAGAGGTGACCAAATAGAAGTGTTTAAAATAGTGAACGGTTATGAGGATGTTGATAGGAATATGTTCTTCAAACTTAAAGAAGGCAGTAAAACCAGAGGACACGAAGCAGCATTAGTTAAGGAACAGTGTAGGTTGGACATGAGAAAGTACTCTTTCTCACAGAGGGTGATAAATGAATGGAACAATATGCCAAATGATTGTGTTAATGCTAGTAGTGTGAATATGTTTAAAAATACAAATGACAGATATATGATAAGGGCGGGCTACACATAGATGACAAAATTGTTGGACTCTCGATAAGCCAATGGCTTCCTTGTCCACTTGCCATCTGGAACTTTTTGTTTTGGATGGCAATCTTGTTAAATCAATATTATGGGAAGTAAAGTTTTCCAAAAAGATGATGGGCCTGGTAGAGGAACTGTCAACTGACTATAGGTCGAGGACATGGTGGTCGTGTGGTAGAAAGTCGGGCTTTCAGTCGAACTTCTATCTGGTGTCTATGCCAGGGGAAGTAAAAGATCCCAAACAGGGAAATGGAAAAAACCTGTTGTGGACTCACAGAGCTGGTGATCTCATTCTTTAAACTACCATTGGCGTAAATATCCTAACAAATGGATCCTGCCAATTGAAAGAAAGAGGACAAAGACAAAGTCAGTAGCAGCTGGCCTCGCGCATTGATACTTTGATGTTTATGTAACGTGGCTCACTATTTCACTGAATACCAGAGACATTTAACTAAAATCCACAAGTTGACACGGAGCGGTTACAAAAAAGTAGTTGTCGTATAAGCATTATGATTATTAGGACAGAGCGATAATTCAGTACATCATGGATAGGCGTATAAAACACGCATACCTCTCCAACAAAAGCGACTTCGTCCCGGGTCTTTTCATTCTTCGACACTCTAACCATCGCAACTGTAGAATGCTATGCTTTTCGACATCACTGTACATAAACGCTGCACCAGGCACATCATTCACGGTCAATTCAACAACACTATCTATTATGTTAGAAGCCATTTTCCCTCGCGAATGTCTGCACGGGGATTCCCAAAAGAGCGCTAGCCAATCAGCGAGCAAGGGGCCAAATCAAATGACGTCATTGAAGAACTGCCGTGTATTGTCTTGTCTTGTACACTCCTATGTTGGCACTTCAACAAAATGCGCTGCCGCGGTCGTTCCACGCGCACGAAAATCCGTTCACGATTTAACGCCGTTACGATTACCGGAATCTCGTTAACGTTTTGTTTCGCCGCGTGTTTTATCGGCTGCTTCTGTTCATTTTCGTCAACTTCGATGGCACCTTTGAAAGCGATAAGTTAACTTTCGTGTCGTGTTTTTCTTATCGAAATTGGACCAAAATAAAGCTTACAAAATGTAAGTTAGACTTTATACATGTATTTCAAATGCAAGTAGCACAACTACATCTAATTCCTCAGAATATTTCAATGTTGTGGTTGCCTTTTTAGTTCTATAGTATAGGTCGAAGACGAAGTTAGTGTATGTGGGGGGAATATTTTGTTTCCGCGCGAACGCGAAATGTGGTTTTAGTCAACCGCAACATTGTGAAGTTTTACCGATATGTGACAGTGAGAACGAGTCTCCAGAACGAAATTATGGTTTATTTACATTTCTCTGAATTAAATTCACTACAAAGCCAATACAATCTGTTTTACATGATATTATATTAATGTTTATGTTGTGTGGGCCTTGGGGCCTAGAAAATACAAGAATAAAAAATAATGCAATTTTTTAATGATTTTAAAAATTCGTAAAAACACTTTGCGCAAGATATTTATATTCTCAATTACAAGAACAATTAATTATTTTATTCATTGAGTGCAAACTGATTGTTATTAATTATTTTATTCATTGAGTGCAAACTAATTGTTAAGCCAGTTTTTAGTTAAGCTAAGTCTGTATGGAGTTGTTATACAGAATTGTCATGCGAGTGCATTGAGTTTTAATTGGCAATCTGTGTTGTAAGATATAGGTAAGCATGCATGCGAGACAAGTTATGTTTTCCATTTTAATTGAGTTTATCTTGTTTCTGGGAGAGACATTTACGTCACAACAACGGTTTTTTATCGTTGTCAAAACGAGAGCAATTCCCTATGGAGAAACTAAGCCTTGTCCTACAAGCGTGTTCTATTCATGTCTATGGTTTTTACATAACGTTGTCAAAACGAAAGTGAATACGTTACTTATAACAACGTTAAATTGCCACAACGTAAATAAATTAGCTGGATCACTTGCATATAAGTGGATTTTCGCTCACAATATGGATTCTTCTGCCCTAATTTGTGTGTAACATACATGTGCGTGAGTATATCACGTAAGCTACCTGCGAATATTCACAAAGAAATTTAAAAATGTCATAAATGTTTATCGTTGGATGGGCCAAGAATGCCCACTGAGGCACACATTATTGAACCAGCCTCAACAGTAATGTGACAACGCAAATATATTTGTTGACTGATAATGTGACATATTGCCATACACATAGTTATCGTTACCAACTACACGTGTGTTCTCATTCATTGCTATAAAGTACAATATACTACATATACTAATACTAGGCAGATAGTCAAAACCATCAGCTGTGGTAAAACGTGAAGTGTGCGATTATAGCGCCTATACTGTGGTGCATTTCCCAGCGACACTGAAAGACCGCACACGAACTGTTTCCATAAACCAATTTTAGACACATGGAGAAATGTGTAATAGTAATAATAATATTGAGTAAGATGGAGATTTTAATTTGCGCGCACTTTATGTTTCGATTTTGTTCAAATCCGCAGTGACTCACCTATCGTCCGATTCACGTCGTCCTCTGTACGCTACTAATCGTCTGAGCCTTGACTACTGTTGCGGTGGTTTTTCAACGATCCTGATCAGTCGAACGTGACCGAGTGAAATGTATCTCTAGCATCAAGTGTTGTGACTACAAAAACTGGTTCTAGTTGCCATAGCACGCACTGCACATGATTAATGGGTCATTGTTGATTGGACTGCAATATTATACAGGCTTGCTTTCGTGTTGCGCGGAAATCTAGCGTCTTTCAATACGCACCACAGCGAGGTGAATGAGAATCTACCGACCGCGACATATGTACGATGTTTCACGTCTGCAGGGCATACACCGTCGCCTTGCGCCCGTGACAAGATATACAGTTGGACCTGTCTCGGGCAACCTCTCTTTTGAAGGGGTGGGACACGAAGTGGGAGGTGGGAAGTTGGCCACAAAAACCATATAAATAACATTACAAATGATATAGAAATAACATTATCACACAGCCCGCGGCAGCAATAGCATCGGTCCACGGGTGTCCAAAATTTGTATTCGTCGTTCATCTTAAAGACGGGTGCCCAGTCCATTAACTACATGGAGTCACTTTTATATACATCAAATATCGTTTCAGATAACAAGGCTACGTGATGTGACGCCACAATAAAATAAAGCGAAAAAGTATTTAATACTGTTCGATCAGTATAATACTACCACCGGCTTTCGCGCTACTAGCGAGGAGTGGAAGCTCGTCTCGGCTTTGTCTCGCAACAATGGGTCTGCGCCCAACAGGTTTAACTGACTCTCTGTCAATTAAAGGCCCGTTCACGCGAGCGATTGGTTGTCCAATTGGTCGGGCGACACCGTGTCGCATAACAGAGCGCAGTTAACTTATGCGCGCGTTCACACGAACAATGTTCCTAGACACTGCAAGTCCGACATATTTATGGGCGCCAATCCCCAATTGAGTTCTGATTAAAGATCACAACTGGTACACCTGCACTCTGTCGCGGTGGTCACTTAGTGGCCACTGGTTCAAACGTTTGTCTGACAGACGCACGAATTTGACCCAGCCGCAATTCCGGTTACACAATTGTAGCCACAAATTGGCTTCGCTAATCGGTCTCGCGAGGGTGTTTACACGAGCGATTACTTATCCGATTTATCGGGAACACAGTGTTGCCCGACCAAGTGGAGAACTAATCGCTCATGTGAACGGACCTTTACTGTCCAGCAAACGACAACAACTAAACAAATTGAACTGAACTGATATAAAGCGCCAACATAAATAAATCAGATCAGTGATGCCACCTGACGGCAACAGTAAAAATACGGGTTCGTGGCCAGACTCTGTTTTCAGAGAGTTCACGAGGCGAGCGAGAGTCGGCTTAGCGAAACTACCTTGCACGCACTGTGCGAACCGCCTCTAGTGAATTATACAGGAACCAGATTATATGAGTGTATAAAGTGTATTATTATTATTTATTAAAAATTGTTGCTATGACGTTCGTGCGATGACGTCTTGTGGTGTTTTGTTATGACATTCATGCACAAACGTTTTGTGACGTGAGACTGTGACATCCGTCCGTGGTCGTTTTGTGGCGTTTTACTATGACAGGAATGACATTCGTGCGATGACGTCTTTTGGTGTTTGATTATGACGTTTCGTGGCATTGTGCTGTGACATTCGTGCACAAACGTTTTGTGGCATTTTTATGACGTTCGTGCATGGACGTTTCGTCATAGCTGGAAGGTTGCCGCGGTGGGCGAGCACTGTCTTGCCGTAGTAGGCCGTCAACTTTACAATGGTGGCCTGCGTCAGTCGACTAAAGCCCCGGCCTCCGAGGGTGACACCAGCCTTCTTCCCGGATGCTGGCAACTTGCGCAGCGCAATGCCGAGTCGTTTGGCGACGTGGTTGATGCATTCCTCCTTATGCTGGCAGTACAAGGAGAGCACTGTCAAGTCCAAGACGAGGCCTGTCATGACGTCCACGACACAGCCAATGCCATACAATGAATTGTGTCCCCTCGTCATCCACAATTCGTCGAAGGTCACGGTCAGATCGAGGATGGAGTCTTGTGTGATAGACGGGTCGTGCTCTTGGTAAGCCTGACGCACTGTGGTCGCTGGACTGTTGAGGTTGCGCATTAATTAGCCAATATTGACTTGTTAATTGCATGAAATGAGAGTAATGTATATGTATGACCCTTGTTAATGAGTTTATAAACCCTGAACAAATTATACAAATATCTTCATAATCATGGAAGTTAAGGCCTTTTATCAAAATGTGTCAGTCAATTGACTTCACGCACTAATTAGCCAATATTGACTTATTAATTGCATTTGCTGAGTTACTATTAATGATACATGACTGGATATGTATATTTATGACCCAACTTAATGTGCTTACAACTCCTGCTGAAGAAATGATTAAAATATATATACAAACAAAAAAGTTATGCCATTTTAATACATTTATTAAAAAATAACACAAAAATGAGAGACTTTTGCCTGTATACAAGATGCACAAAATTAAATCTTAAAACTTAAATCAATTGCCAATGTTCTACCATAATATCTAATTTTTGTTTGAAGTGCCTATCCTATGGAGTCAAACGTTCAGAGTTGGGTGCGCATGCTATTTAGTCATGTTTGTTTGGGACTAAGTGTGTGAGAACTTGCTTAAATTGCTGTGGTTCTGTGATGCTGGCTGTTGTGTCTGGTAATGAATTCCAATATTTTATTGTTCGGGGAAAATAAGAAAATCTAGACGCCGTGAGTGGCATTGGGACTGACTGTGGATGGCTTTGTGAAATATAGTGATACGTCTGTTTGTTCTCCTGGTTGTTAGTTGCTCTAGGTGTAATTTTAAAATAATTTCTGACACACATGCATCCAGTTTCTCTGGATATGTAGTCGTTGTGACAAAAGCGAGCCGCCCGTCTTTGCACCATCTCTGTTTTGTTAACGAGGACCTGGGTGTGGGGGTCCCACATGGATGATGAATATTCTAGGAGTGGACGAACAAGGGTTGTGTAGGCAATTGTTTTGATGGCATGAGTGGAGATTCCGCCTGACGAATGCAGTGGTACGGTTTGCCGAGGCTGTGATCTGTTGGACGTGTTTATTCAGAGCCTGTATGTTAACTTTGTGGTACATGTATATTTTGCGTAGTTCTTGTTTGATAACCAAGGGCTTGCAGCTGTTTATGATTACTGGTATACTGGGACTGGAAGTGAGCTGATGTCCTCTGCAATTTGAAACCCGTCTGAAATTATGCTTCCACTGTTGTTTTCCAGTGGCACGACCTTATCTTGAACTTTCTATTTACTCCTTACATAAGCATAGAAACTCTTGATGTCATTTTTATATTACCTGCCAATTTTTTTTCAAAGGTTCTTTTGGATTTTCTAATTTCAGTTGTGCCTAGGTTAAGTGCCTCTTTGTAGTTTGTGTAGTCTTCTACATTTCCAGTGTGTTTATGTATCCCCCACAGCATCTCTTTTGACAAGTGTTTCTTCCTGGACCTTTTCCCTTGTTTTCTTAATGGAACAAATCTCCCAGTGATACCCTCAATCTCATCTTTTAAACAAGTACAACATTCTGTTTACGCGCACTTACTGACACTTGTGAAAACAAACCAGCAAGTCCAGACACGCATGCTTTCGTAGCATTCATTGAGCTGACGGACACTTGGATGGCGTACCGAGGCTCGCGGGGATAAGTCGGCAGCAAGATGTGGGACACTTGGTGACGCAGGAACATCACCAGGCGTCAGTGTCACACTAGTCAATGTGACCTCAGTGGCATGCAAAGAACACGTACCATGAATACTGTGTTTTTTAATAGTGAAGTCCAACTGTTATTAAATCAGACATTGATTTTTTATGATAATAATAAATCATATTCGTAGACGTGCTATTCAGGGGTCGTCGCATAACTTCTCAAAATAAAAAAGTATTTGTTCAGATCCGCCCAATACCAATCAAAACGTAGGCTTGAACAGTTTTTTTGCTGTATTATAAAGCCAACATTGAAACCTGATTTTGACAGATTGGAGGCAGGCTTGGGGGGGGTACGACTCAGGGTTGTGCTTTCCACAGTTACGCCACACATTATTGCCCAACACCTTAAGTTTGGCCTCAGGGAGATCGGGATGTAAATGAGCAAATCGGTTCGTGAAATGTTTGTAATTATTTGAAGACTTGGTTGGACAATGTTGCCGAACAGATTCAATTGACGTGACATGGCTATCAAGACAGTTACTCTCCAAGCTGCCTGGTTCTGATAAACGCTTTGAACAATCCCACGGACTGGATATCACGCCATGTAACAAGATAACAACCTTTTGATAACCACAAATATATGTGTTGTGCCAGTTACCACGAGGATAATTCGCGCGAGTGCGTGCGTGTGTGCACGTGTATGGGCGCGAACGTGTGTGCGTGCGTGTACGTGCGTGCGTGTGTGCTCGCGTGGCCCACTGACCTATTCCATGTCACTAATTTGGCCCTCCATAAAAAATTTTGGCGACCCCTGCCATATAAACATTCCGGCGTTACAAATGATCTTACGACTTCCCCATTCAACTGTTGTGAAAGTTTCGTGACTCACTCTACCTGCCTCTATGCATTCGCACCCGCTTGTATCTTCCGCCGCACTTCTACCTCCAGCCGCCCTCCGACCAAGGCACACAAGCCATCCCCTTTATTGATCTCCTTCCCTCCAGCCTGATGTGAACTCTTCTGTCTGCTTATATAACCCATGTCGCGTCATCTTCTACATGCTCAACCTCACTCCATGAGACTCGAATACCTTCTACTCCTTCAGTGTTTTTTTGTAATTTCTATTAATTTTGGTCAGATCTGCACACATTATCGTCCTAAAAACACATTTCGACCAACGTTTTTTTTCGAACCGCTGTTGTTCTTCGCCTAATTCCTGCTCCACTCTCTTCCGCGGTTGTATGTCTTTACATGCATGAATTCTATGCAGATTTCCTTGTACATAATTAATTGATTTATACAGTATATATGCCTGGTTCAGCGGGAAAACGGGGCGGGTGTTCAAGAAGGGGTTTCGTTTTTGGAGGGGGAGGTTCGTAGAAAGGGCGTTCGGAAGAACAGGTACATCTGGTTCAACAACAGTTAATACCCAAACCAAACGAAATACGGATCGCAAACCGCCTTCATGATGAGAAATCATGTTGCGAAATCTAAGGCGCCACTGAGCAGTGTGAAAGCACCTCAACGAGTATGTTTGACAGGTCCGTTAAAAAATTATGTGACAAATACAAATCTTGAAACAATCCAGTTGCTCAAAAATGTAGCATTATATGCCTCTCGAACATATGTTCCAAGATAATAGATGCTGTGTTATTCTGCAGGATGGATACGTACTTACAAACTACGCCACATCAGTTTGGGTTTAAGCCTAACCTTGGAACGGAGCTATGTGTGTTTGTATTTAAGGAACACGGTTCTGCTATGGATGTCGCCTTTCTTGATGCTTCAATGTCATTTGATCGAGTCAATCGACATAAACTAGAACAACGCGATGTACAGAAATATAGTTTAAGAGTCTCAGTAATGAGTTCCATAACCAATGTGTATGTGTTCGATGGGGATCTACCTAATCGGACTTCTTTTCAGTGGGCAACGGTGTTAAGCAAGGTGGGAAGTTATCCTCTTTACTTTTTAACATTTATATGGACAATCTGTGTGTACAACTGCACAAACAACCTATTGGTTGTAGTCTTGGAACAGCGGTGGTTAATCACCACGATATACACCTATAAAATGCTGGCAAATCCCTGGTCATGTACTTTTACTCTAGAAATGCAAATCTTGCTAGGGAAATGACCTTGGGGGAAATAAATTAAACTTCGCCATCTCGTATAAATATCTCCATGGCCGGAGTGGCGTTCTTTTTAAGGATTACTTTGACCTAAAAATGCACAAGATTGCAAATCATTACAGTTTGCTTTAAAAAGGACACCCAGACCCTCTCTTAGATTTCTGCTTTCACGTGAATTTATTGTAGTAAAGTGCTACCTGTATTATCAATAGTTGCAAGCAGTGGATCTTTCCCTTTGATCTCATTCTGCAGATAAGTACATTCGTACCACGACGGTAGACACACGAATACGTTGAATAGCTCGAATAAACGCGATAACAAATGCACGTCCTCGTTTCAATATTTTAAGTTTGCACGACTGAGATACAAAAGACACACGCCGCGTTCACGTGATGGGAATATTTCAAGAACTGTACATAGGTGCTAACCCTGAGTGGTGCAGACCTGTAAGACTGGTAAAAAATCCACAAGATCAAAATGAACCCATAACATTATGTACCTTCGCTGGTTTGTCGCACATGCTCAAATGAGTTCGCCGGGCAAACAAGGATATATTGATTGTCTTGCGAGTCTTTGGCGCAGTTGACTGAGAACAGCTAAAGCATTTTGCAAGTTTTTGTTAGGTTTTGAACTGATGACAAACGCGGGTCGTATCCCGTAATATAATAAAAAGCTTTATTCAAAACGCGCAATACCGTAAGGAATGTCTCCTATGCTTGTGAGATCATCAGATGTCATAAAACCGTAAGACGTTACGGGTACACCGTAAGAGTTGGCACATCTGACTGCATCAGGGCTGGTCTGTGTGTGAGACAACATATACACATGCAATGGTCCGACATTGACATGTCAATCGTTTATAACCCGGTGCTGACTGAAGGTTTAATAGCCGGTGATACATCTGCATCAGGTACAAAATTAACTAGCTGATAACCGGTTAATCAAAGTTATGGCTGCAGAGGCCTCTTGGCAACCTGTCAAACCTGCATGGGTCACATACATAATTATTTGTGCCTATACGTGTATAATGTGTGTAATTATAATGTAATTAATGAGCTTTTCAAGTTAGTTGCCCCGTGCCAGCTTTATATCTTTCATGAAATGAACGGATTGTTTAATAAACTGTTTTGCGTGCTGCTTATAGTTAGTCTTGTTTTAACGCAATGATGCGAAAAAAACCCGTCTGATACAAGTAAAATTTTTGGGTTCAAATCCAACATGGCGCCCATGAATAGAACCATAGTTGTTCCCCATCAAGATGCGACCACGTGTTCTCAATCAACCCGATGCAGTACCAATAAAGCCGGAAATAAACGAGGCACTATAATATATAACAACATTTTTACTGTTATTTTTTACAATTATTTTTTAATTAGAGTCTTACAATTATTTATGAAAACAACTGCAGCTGCAATAAAACCATGTTGTTCATTAAAATGTGATAAGACCAATGGTGGTTTATCGTTTTCCTACATAGGTAGAATTAACGTATCATGTAAAATATCATAGGTGTGCCGCCCGACGCACGCACGCACGCACGCACGCACCCACGCACGCATGATACATCATATATACGCAACCACAATGGGGAGTTCAGGTAATTGATTTTGTTTACCTTTGATCTATTTGCTCGTGACGGCGTTCAAGATGTTCGCTCATCCGAGACGACCAGCAACACGGCGCGATTTCTGGGAATTCGTGCGGCTTTTCGGAAAGAGAGATTCGCTCGAACAATTTCTCTAAACGGCCAGTACAGTGACACAGCGTTGTTTTTGTCACAGCACTGACTCATTTAGGTCTGAGAGATTATAAATTATTCACATTGTTTTTGCTGCTTTGTGTGAGGAATGGGTTAATTTCAATTTTACAATTATATTTTTACAAGTATTTATGAAAACAACTGCAGCTGCAATAAAACCATGTTGTTCATTAAAATGTAATAAGACCAATGGTGGTTAATTGTTTGATGATTACAAAGGCAGAATTAACGTATTATGATGTATACAAAATAAAAATGCAGTCATGGGTTAGTCTCAATTGTTAATTTGGTAATTGAATTAACTCAAGTAAGTTAATTTAATTAACTAACTTTACCACATAGGCTAGTTTAATTTAATTTCGTTAGTTAACTTTTCCAAAGGGGTTTATTTTAGCTTAATATAATTGACACATTCCCAAATAACTCTCATTTATATGATCACTTAACATTTGGTATTGCTGGATAGTTAACAGCCAAGTTACCCAGGCATTTACAGAAGTACTAGGCCAGTCACTAGCCTGAGAGAGATCAGGTTCAGGCATGTGTGAATGGCAGGGTAAACAGCACACAGCACATATACACTGTACCAACTGGGGTGGGTTGGTCATTGGTGTCAATTGAAGGGAAGGCCTAGACAACACAATGTCCTCTGATATGTGATGGGTAATCATGGCTTCTGCCAATCTCTGTCTAAAGTAAACATTTGGGGCTGGCAACTTGTAGCCAAATGAAGCATATGGGGTCATTAGGCCTATGCATATGGACATAACCCCCTCGGATAAAAAAAAACCCACCGGACAAAACCCCTCCAGACAAACTCCTTCCGGACATAACCCCCTCCAGACAAGCCCCCTCCGAACATATCCCCTTCTTTTTAATAAAAATACGTTCAAACCCCCTCCGGACAAACCCCCCTCACTTTTAATATAAATATGGACACACACGTTCAAATTGTCTCTGGAATGGGCAAAACCCAGGATTTGGCATAAACAGTTTATTTCGTCCTGATGTTTATAGTGTTTATATTTCTAGGAAATGGAACCTTTGTATAGAGATCATACCTAGTTAATTTGAGACTGCCGTGAGTCTACTGGCCAAGTTCTCTGTCTGGAAGTGTCTGGACGTCACCCATTGCTAAATGGTTTAAATGACTGGCATCATGACATGATATATCGAACACACTGGCAATAATTACAAACAGCAATGCCAAATTTAAGTATGTTTGTAATTAATATATATCCCCTTATACACTAGCATTTAAATAGTTATACACTATTTTTATTTTTATATATATATATATATATATATATATATATATATATATATATATATATATATATATATATATATATATATATATATATATATATACTGCATAGATAACATCTTGGTGCATAGAAATTATGTATAAAGTTGCGGTTTTGTTAATTTGGTAGTTGGATATAAGAGGAAACCCCACACACTGCAAATCTTCAGCCACAACTTTCATCCTTTCAGAAAAAATAATTAATTTTAACAAGCATCTACAAGTTTTGAATTGTGATCAAATGCCCTATGAACAACATATTTCTTGTGTAAGTCAACACTAATTCTCAGAATTTATTGCATATAAGAATGATCCTCAGATGTAATAAGTAAAGTAATGCTATCAATCAGTATATATGAACGTTGTACTATCATAATGGTAACATGTACGAACATACGTGTGATCTTAGAATTGTTATTAAAAGTGTAAGCAATAACAATTAACGTATATTTTTAATGATAACTTGCATCAAGTGTTTAAGCCTATAAAATGTAGTAACGTATGAATATAATCTGCAATTCTACCAACACATAAATTAATTGTTAATTGAACTAAAATTAATTGTTATATGTTAATTTAATCTAATTGAAGAATTTTGGAGGTTAATTTAATATAAATGACCTCAGAAATGTGTTAATTTCATTTTATTGGAAATTTCTGAGTTAATTGTAATTTAACTAATTAAGTTTTCAAGTGAATTGTTCCATGACTGGTGCACATAAATTATACGTCTGCACATGCTAACACGTTTACTAGAATTTTTTTATAAATATAGCCAATAGTGTGACTAATTAATAGTAAGAAAATGGGAGTATAAACGATAGGCCTATTAAAAAAGTACTAATTATTGCCAGGCATGAAAGCATAATATGTAAACATATTGCTCCGCAATCTGGGCAAACGATTGCTACAGAGTATACATTAGATATTAAACTATTTGGGGTTGTACTAATTTTCCATGAACCACCTCGCTTTGAGATTAACTAAATGTATTGAATGGAACAATTCAAGATATGTCATACTGCAATGTAATCTCAATTTAAATGCGAACGATTGCACAATTGTTCGGGGTATTACTGTTTTACCTTTAAATATGTAGCTGCGAACCCAACAAACCATTAATCCATTCAGTGTAGTTTGAACAAAGATTACAATCAACCAACAGTACAAATACCATTATTATAAAATACAACACCATTTGCAACATGTAAAAACTAAAATAAACAATAGAGCGTTGGAGAAAAGTGGGTGAACAGAAGTGTGATACTTATCTATGGTCACCCCAACTAGTATAGTTATGTATGATACAAATATAATATCTTACAATAAATATAAATTACAAATCCCTAACTAATACTAATGCATACAGTGCCTACAACATATAATGTTTGATTATAATTATTTTGATTTTTTTAGACCTAATGCATAGAAAGAAGATGTAACTGATACGTTTTTTTAAATGCTGTAGCTAGTGATGTTTTCATGCAACGAATGCCATAGTTTTACTCCACACACAGAAATGCATATTGGTTTTAAGTTGGTAAGCACAAAATGACTTCTGACATCTTAAATTTCAGTAGGTCAAACATTTCAAAATATGCAGTTGCTTAAAGAGAGTGCTGGTATGCTCCAAACGTTTTGCCCCACAGGAACTACTCATTTCTGCAATACTGTAATACACCTAATGTTTGTAACATAGGTGTTGCCCCATATCTCACTACAATAGTTAATATACGGCAAAACCAGAGAACAATACAATATGTACATTCCGCATTGATTAATTAGAAAACTTGCTTTGAAAATGATCGCTGCAACTTTCGACAGTTTTGTTCTAACCCTATGTGATGTTTCCAATTCAGATCGTCATCAATAAATACTCCCAGAAATGTTGTTACACGTACTTTGGTTCTTCGTTCGTTATTTATGCACAAATTAACGGTTCCTGAATAACATATAATTTGTTTTTGGCAAGTTCAGTGATAATTTGTTTACAGCAAACCATATGCACAATTTGGCAAGTTTTCTATTTAACATATCTCGTAGTTCTAATAGGTTGTAACCGGCACATAATATATTCGTATCATCAGCAAAAAGTATGAATTTTATTAAATTTAATACGTTGCAGATATCATTAACATAGAGAACAATTAATATATGTCCTAAAATAGACTCCTGCGGAACTCCATATGTGACATATAATAGCTCCGAGACTCACCCGTCAATATTTACAAATTGCTTCCTGTCCGAAAGGTAGCTTTTAATCCAATAATTTACTACTCCACGCATACCATAATAATTCTTTTTGATAAGTATTCCATGGTCTACTGTATCGAAAGCCTTTCTTAGATCAATAAATACACCAATTGCATGATTTTTACTGTGTTTGGCATTTGATATTTCCTCTATCAATTCCATTACTGCGTGTGACGTGGACATATTTGTACTGATTCGAGTTTAATATGTTGTTGGCGTTCACAAAGCTGTCTGTTCTGGCAAAGAAAACTTTTTCCAAGACTTTCAAGAATTGCAGCAACAGTGAAATTGGCCTATCATTGATAAGGTTGGTTTTCGCACCGCTTTTAAACAATGATATTACATTGGCAATTTTCATTCTTGATGGGAACTCACCAGTTCTAGATGAAGTATTACATAAGTGCGTGAGAGGTTTGCAGATGACGTATGTGACCTTTGTGACAATATCTATACTTATATCTTCAAAGTCTGAAGATTTTTTTTTTTGTACACGCTTTCACTGTAATGATAACCTCTTCCTCATCTACAGCATAATAATAGCAATCATATTCGTGAAAACAATGGCGCTGCAAGTGTTTACTAAATAAAATTCACTACGGTTATAATGTTTGTAGCAATGCTCCTACACTTCGTCATGTTTGATGAATGCACATTAAAAGTGCTGTCTGATTGTCCATATATCTGAAGGCAGTGTGTGTTTGATTTTGATCCCATTCACCAGATAAGTTCATTCTACTACGACGATCATCACATGACCACCTGTTTACCAGTATAGAACAGCTGAACTACACATGTGACATCTACATATATTGTATGGACTACGTTCATGTATGTTTTACTGTTATTACTTTAATTAACTTATTTCATGTATATATTACTGTTATTACTTTTATTAACTTATTTCATGTATGTGTTACTGTTATTACTTTTATTAACTTATTTCATGTATGTGTTACTGTTATTACTTTTATTAACTTATTTCATGTATGTATTACTTTTATTAACCATGTTTACCTAACATTTTATCCTCTTTACCTCCGATGCTCAGCAAGCAGAAGATAATTATCCGATGTTTTATTGGACAATAAACTTGTATCGTATCGTATTGTATCGCATCGTAATGGCTCCGAGACGCACCCGTTAATATTTACATTTATTTAATGTATACATTATCTGGCAATTATACATTCCGTGCATTTTTCTGGCTGTGTTGGCCTTTTTCAGTAAACGTCTTACGTTTCTCTAGATTGTCGTAGTTTTCCATTCAAAACCTACTACATGCAAAATCACGAATTGTCAGTCTCCGTCTGCTGCATTGAGGTATGGGGTCACACATAACCCGATAGTAAAATGTACCTACATTACAAGAGCTGCTGCTATAATGGCACAACCCGCAACATATAAAGCTGCTGCTACGAAGGTGCATTGCAACCCATGATTCAAAAGCTGCCGCAGTGACACTCACGGTGCAACACCCATTTCATGAACTGCTGCTGCTGTTTTTATTGATTGCCAGTTCCATCCCATTGTTGTGTCAATGATAACACGCCTACATTTTGCGGGCCCGATACGGGCATGGGCTGAAAACAATATTAAACACATCGGGCTTGGGCCGGGCCTGGGCCTAGTGTGAGCGGGCCTAGTCTGGGCCTGGACCTAATAAAAATATTAATACAACACCCAGATTTTTTATTTTAATATTAAGAAAAACTTATTATTAATTTTATTTCCGGTTAATGAATGCTTAAAATTATTTCCTTAGTATTACATAGTTGCAAATCGAGACCTTGGAATTATGAATGACACCAGTGCTTTATATATTGGAATGTAGTTTACCCTCTTTTCAACAATGGGACTTCCTGTGGTATAATTTTAATAAGGTGAATTCTTTTAATAGAGAGATTTCATATAATAGCAATGCATAGTATTGCATACACCGCACACACATTACACAGTACATATTACTACTACATAGCACAAACAGAACGCAGATGTTACAAATGCATATTTATGGCATGAATGTAGACTTTTGCATAGATTTAGTGGCCCCATAAGTTCACTTGCCTGGAGGTAGCCAGCTCCAAATGTTTACTTTAGACATATTTGCAGAGGCAATCAAGCCATGATTAACCATCAACGTATCACTCTTTGACCATACCAGTGGACATTTTATTGTCTTCCCTCCAAATCGTGCCTGCCTGAATGACCTGCCCACTGCAACCGCCACTGCCCAGTGCTTGCCCCAGTTGGTAGGTGGTATTTTTCAATTGTGTTAACTAGTGTCTACTGTTTATTGTCTACAATTTCCCCAGTACTGATTCATTAATACCAAATTAACTGCCCTTACTGGTAACATAAATTAATTAAATTAACTTAACTTAGTTGAGCTAATTCAATTTTGTTATGTTATTTAATAAAACAATACGTATGTATTACAGTTTATTTGTGTTTCGTTTTTATTATAAGGTAATAGGTTTATCTTTGAAAAATTTAGCGCGCCACGGATTTGCGGGCCGCGGGCTTACCCGTCTTTGGCCCGCATGTATAGGCCAGGCCTGGGCCTGAAACGTGCGGGCCGGGTCGGGCCTGGGCTGAACATTAACGGTCTGTGTCGGGGCATATTAGCCAATCACAGCGACCAGTGACGACCGGTAGCGTTTATATAATCATTGGGCAGGGGGTTAAAGGTACATAGTCAGCATTTTTATATTATTGTATATCTTTACAAGTATTAATTCGGTGCAGATTTCACTGTATATAATTAAAGTAATAATTAATTTATACATTATATACCTGGTTCAGCGGGAAAACGGGGCGGATGTTCGACAGAGGGAGGGGTTCGCGTTTGGAGGGGGAGGTTCGTAAAAAGGGCGCTCGAAAGAACAGGTACATCTGGTTGAACAACAGTTGATACACAAACCAAATGAAATACGCATCGCTAACCGCCCTTTTGTTGAGAAATCATGGTGCACAATCCAAGGTCTCACTTAGCAAGGCTTCCGATACCAACCTTGTATAAGTCGGAAACTTGGTATATGTTAACGTGGACCACCAAGTCCTGTGCACGAAGTCGATACTTGTTGTTTCAGTCGAAGGTGTTTGGCGTAACGTGAGAAAATGTGTTGGTGCTCAGTTATGGAGATGTTCCAATTTAAAATGTCTGCAGCATATACAATAATGTACTGACGCATAGATAGCCGTACGCACGTGCTTCCACATCAATCAAACAAATAGTTTCAAAAATCCATCCCGCCCTAAAAAATTATTGGTCCATCCCTAATATGGCTGGCATCCATAGCGGAGTGCAAGCACGAATCAGACAGCTGATATGACCTACCCGACGCCATTTACACTCGCTGTGAAGGTCCTGTGCCCTAACATGTATAGAACAGTCGTGATATTGCTGGTGATGTATGTCCTGACTGCCACAACACAGCGATCATTTAGTGTCATGCGACGCCACGGTGACAACTGAGTGTTCGTCGGGATTGGCCTTTACGCGTGTCCACAAGGACAAGACGTTAGATGCAAAACGCATCATGCACCAGTTCGGTCGTTCAGCGCTAACATTCTGTCCCAATAAAGGAGACCATAGTAACTGAATCCTTTCTGTAGACATGATACACTCGTAAAAACTTATTACAGAAGCATTATCATTGCCTATATTGACTTATTATTAAATGGCTGTTATTATTACAAAGGGTTTGCATTTGTCTACTAATATAATTATCAGGATTGGTCATCATAGCGCGCGTCCTCGTTTCAATATTCTAATGCACGACTGAGATACAAAAGACCCACGCCGCGCTCACGTGATGGGAATATTTCAAGAACTGTACATAGGTGCTAACCCTGAGTGGTGCACACCTGTAAGACTGGTAAAAAAATCCACAAAAATCACAGACGATCCCGTAAGATTATGTACGTCCGCTGGTTTGTCGCACGTGCTCAAATGAGTTCGCCGGGCAAACAAGGATATATTGATTGTGTCTTACGAGTCTTTGTCGCAGTTGACTGTGAACAGCTAAAGTATTCGCGAGAGTATATGAGTTCATTCTGCTACGACATGACCATCTGTTTACTAGTATAGAACAGCGGAGCATCTACATATACTGTATGGACTACTTTCATGCATGTGTTACTGTTATTACTTTTATTAACTTATTTCTTGTGTATATATATACTTTTATTAACAAGGTTTACCTAATATTTTATACTCTTTACCCCGATGTTCAGAAAGCTTTATTGGACAATAAACTTGTAATAGCTCCGAGACACACCCATTAATATTTGCATTTATTTAATGTGTATGTTATCTGGCAAGTATAAATTCCGTACATTTTTCTTGCTGTGTTGGCCGTTTTCAGTAAACGTCTTACGTTTCTCTAGATTGTCGTAGTTTTCCATTCAAAACCTGCTGCATGAAAAATAACGAATTATCAGTCTCCGTCTGCTGCATTGAGGTATGGGGTCACACATAACCCGATAGTAAAATGTACCTACATTACAAGAGCTGCTGCTACGATGGTACAACCCGCAAAATTAAAGCTGCTGCTACGGAGGTGCAATCCATGATTAAAAAACTGCCGCAGTGACAATCACGGTGTCGGTGCAGCACACATTTTATGAACTGTTGCTGCTGTTTTTATTGATTGCCAGTTCCATCCCATTGTTGTGCCAATGATACCACACCGTCGCATCTATGAGCATAACCGTTGGCAGTATAGGTCCAAATGGAACATGCCGATATGAACCCCATAGAATCGGTCCATCGTCCCGGCAGTATAAAACACCTTAACAGACCGATGGCGGCTGCCAAAATCGAGCCAATGGTAGTAATGGTAATGGCCAAATGTCGGTCGAACATTGGCACGATTGCTGTGACGCGATGCGTTAACTCTTAGGGTTCGTCAAAAATACAGCCATACAGTTTTATATTTACGACGCACCAATGTCAGGTACTGATCCTGGATTTTCAGTTAAATGGGCGTCGACATTTGTGAGAGTAGTACAGCAAGCGACGAAGGCGCGTAGCTTTGCTGGGAGGGGGGGACAGGCTCCAGTTGAGGGTACGTGAGGAGATTTGCAGGGGAGCGTGCGCCTGCCACAAAAGTAGGCCTACGGGCCGAGTCTCTACAAAATTTCGCGGGTCGGGCCTGGGCCTACATTTTGCGGGCCCGGTCCGGGCCTGGGCTGAAAAATATTAAACATATCGGGCTTGGGCCGGGCTTGGACCTAATAAAAATATTAATACAAACCCAGATTTTTTATTTAAAAATTAAGAAAAACTGATTATAAATTTTATTTCCGGTTAATGAATGTATAAAATTATTTCTTTAGTATTACATAGTTGCAAATTGAGACCTTGCATGGAATTATAAATTACACCCGTGCTTTATATATATTGGAATGTAATTTAACCTCTTTTCAACAGTGAGACTTCCAATGATATAATTTTAATAATGTGCATTTTTTTAATAGAGACATTTCATATAATAGCAATGCCTAGTATTGCATATACAGTACACACATTACACACTTCATATTGCTACTACAAACAGAATACTGATGGTACAGATGCATATTTTTTGCATGAATGTAGCCTTTTGCATAGATTTAATGGCCCCATAAGTTCACTTGCCTACAATTTCTCAAGTACTGGTTCATTCACACTTGTACTAATTCACACATGTCTGAACTTGATCTGTCTCAGACTAGTGACTTGCATGCAGGCCTGCTGGAAATGCCACTGGGTGTCAGTGCCAGTGGGTGACATTTAATTGAAATATCAATTAATACCATTATTTATGAAAACAACTGCAGCTGCAAATTAAACAATGTTGTTCATTAAAATGGTGTTTTATTGTTTTCCTACATAGGTAGAATTAACGCATAATGGTGTGTACACACATACGTATACGTACACACATACGTACACACATACGTATACGTACACACATGTGTATACGTACACATAGCCCGGGGCTTTTTCTTATCTAGATCCTGTATATGTGCTGGCGTCATGACTCGACATGAATAATCTGGTTGGGGATATCGGTAACATAAAATATTATAGGTGTGCCGCACGCACGCACGCACGCACGCAAGCACGCACGCACGACACATCATATATACGCAAGCATAATGGGAAGTTCAGGTAATCGATTTTGTTTACCTTTGATCTGTTTGCTCGTGACGGCGTTCAAGATGTTCGCTCATCCGAGACGACCAGCAACACGGTGCGATTTCTGGGAAATCGTGCGGCTTTTCGGAAAGAGAGATGCGCTCGAACAGCTTCTCTAAACGGCTTCTCTAAACGGCCAGTGCAGTAACATAGCGCTATTTTTGTCATAGCGCTGACTAAATTAATCCCATCAATGTATATGAACGTTGTACTACCGTGAGAGTAACATGCACAAACATATATGATTTTAGAACTGTTTAAATGTGTAAACAATAACACTTAGCTACTATTATTTCAATGATGACTTGCATTAAGTTCTACTTGACAAAAGGCATATATTAATACAATCTACAATTTTACCAACACAAAATGTAATTGTCAATTGAATTAAAGTTAATTATTGATTTAATTTAATTGAAAAATTTGATAGATTAATTTAATATACCTGATAAATGTGTGAGGTTAATTTAATTAGAGAATTTCTGAGTTAATTGTAATTTAAATAATTAACTTCTCAAGTTAATTGCCCCATGCCTAATTTACATCTTTCATGAAATGAACGGATTATTTGATAAACTGTTTTTGTATGATGCTTGTATCTTCTAGGCCTTGTTTTAACATAGTGATTCGAAAAAACCCCGTCTGATTCTAGTAATTTTTTTAGGTTCAAATCCAATATGGCATCCATGATTATAATCATAGCAGTTCCCCTTCAAGATGCGATCACGTGTTCTCGATAAACTCGATGCAGTACCAATAAAACCGGGAATAAATGAGGCACTATGAAACATAATACAATTTTTACTGTTATTTTTATAATTATTTTTACAACTATATTTTCACAATTATTTATGAAAAGAACTGCAGCTGCAATAAAACAATGTAGTTAATTAAAATGTGATCAGATCAATGGTGGGTTGTTGTGTTATGACATTGGCAGATTTAACTAAAGTTGGTAAGTACACACATACGTCTGCACATGTTAACACGTTTACTAGAATTTTTGATGGACAGCCAATAATGTGATTAATGATAACAAATGGGAGTATAAACGATAGGCCTATTAAAAAAGTACAGATTATTGCCAGGCAGGAAAACATAATATGTAACTGTTTTGCTCGGCATTCTGAGTAAGCGACTGCTACAGATTTTTTTATTTGTAAACTATTTGGGGTTGGATAAATTTTCAGTCGAAATATCCTTGCTTTGAGATAAAACTGAAAGTATTGAGTGGAACAATTCAGGATATGTCATTTTACAAGGCAGTCTCAATATTAATGCGAAAGAGTGCACCCTCGTTCAGGGTATTACTGTTTTACTTTTAAATATGTAGCAGCAACAAACAATGAATGCATTTGCTGGAGCCTTGAACTAAGATTACAACCAATCGGAGTAAATACACTTTTAAGATAATTTTTTTAATATTAGTGGCATAATAATAATTATTATGCTTATTATCATAATTATAATAATAAGAATACTAATAATTGTCATTAGTATTATTATTCTAATAGTATACAATCATTTGAGCTTACATTTTACAAACAAACATTTTCTCTAAACCATTTATTTGATTGGTAGTATGTGTATGTTCATGAGATATTGGATGACCCAGGCCAACCAACGTCAACGACACCATAATAAGTGACTCCAGCGACAACGATGAAGTTCGAGTTCCGTCGGCCGTCTACTGAGAGTGAGTCAGCACTGAAGTCAATGTTTACAGCAACGACATGAAGACAATCCTGCGGTATGAAGTGATGTCAGTGCTAGTGAGGGATTTGTCGTGTCAGTGCTAGTGGGGGATGAATGACAACGATGAAGTTCGAATTCCGTCGGCCGTCTGCTACGTGAAGGCTATTGTCGTTTTTCAAAGTGTTCGCTCAACCGGAACGGCCTGAATCACACGCGGTATCTAGGGAACCGTGTGCATGGCTTTGGCGCCCACGCGGTGCCTTTTTTGTTCGACAGAAATATATACCTATAGGTATTTCGCTTCAGATTCCAAGATACATTTTTAGTGTAAAACAATGGCCCTGCGAGTGTTTACTAAATGAAATTCATTACATATAGTCGCAAAATTATAAGTACGTTACTTCCGCGCTATTGTTGGTAGCAGACCTGTAGTGAAGCTTCTACAGTTGGCCATGTTTGATGAGTGCACATTAAAAGTGCTGTCTGATTGTCCATTATATCTGGAGGCAGGGTGTGTTTGATCTTGACCCCATTCTGTTGCGACGGCCTTGACATGACCATCTGTATACCAGCCTTGAACAGTGTACCCCTACATTATCTGGCAATTATACATTCCTTACATTTCTTTGCTGGTTTGGCCGTTTTCAGTAAACGTCTTACGTTTCTCTAGATTGTCCTAGTTTTCGTCTCAAAACCTATTGCTTGCAAAACTACGTATTGTCACTCAACCTCCAAATGAGGTTTGGGGTCACACATAACCCGATAGTTGTAACCATTTAGATAAGAGTTGCGATCATGGTGATACAGCTCGCTGGAAAAATGTTGGCACAGCGGTACAACTAAAATATAAATCGTGCACCGATAACGGTAAAGAGCTACTGCTACAACGGTACGACCTACATTACAAGAGCTGCTGCTACAACGGTACGACCTACATTACAAGAACTGCTGCTACGATGGTACAACCCGTAGAATTAAAGTTGCTGCTACGGAGGTGCAACCCATGATTGAAAAACTGCCGCAGTGACAATCACGGTGCAGCACACATTTCATGAACTGCTGCTGCTGTTTTTGAGATTGCCAGTTTTTTCAATTTAATATCTTTATTTATGACTAAAACTGATACAAACAGCATGTTCATACATATGTCCATAATATATGATTAGCTAAGCACATATAGATAAGTTAAAATATATAAAATAAACAATTTTGCACAGTGCAGCCTACAATAGGTAGACTCAATCCAAAATATTATGTATATACAACATCTTTATCCAATGACGTTGTGTTCGAGATTGCCACTTTAAATCGCTGCTCACAATCGCAATGACCATCTTGTTTTCGGAAGCATCAAATCTCAACATAAATGTATACACATGATTCCTAGTCACCGCTTGACTGTTGGGGCAACGGTTTTCTGCAAACATGGTGGAAGCACTGCAGTACTTAGTTAGTCAGAGCAACATCCGAAATACATTATTATACGCAACCGCAAAACCGTTGGCAACGCAGGTCCAATGGGACATGTCGATGTAAAACCTATATAATCGGTTCGTCGTCCCGCCAATACGAAACACATTAACGGATCGATGGTGGCCCAACATCAGCAAGACTGCTGTGACGCGATGCGTCAACTCTTAAATATAGAGCCGTACAGTTTTATCTCTACGACGTACCAACTTCAGGTGCTGTTCCAGGAGTTTCAGTTAAACGGGCGCCGACAGCAGAAAACGACGGCGGAAACAAATTGAGAAAGAAAACAAAGTTGTAATCTGACGCAACGTGAAAGGGTTGAAACAACAATTATATATAGCAAATAGAAGTACCGAATGTAGGTGATTTGAGGGGGGAGGGTACGCGGGAAGATTTGTCGGGGAGCGTATGCCTACCACTACAGTAGGGTAAGGTGGGCCAAAAAGTGGGACTGTATACAATGGACACGGGAACTGATACAAAAGAAGTAAATACATACAATAGGCTAATACGATTATAATAGTGGTATAAATGTATCCGTTGTGGGTGATATATGAAAAAAAGTATTCAAGTAAGGAAATTATAATATCGCAAACCCCCAGAGGGGTCTTCTTGCCCCGTGGGTGGGCTTCTTACCCACCATAGGAACGAACCTCCGCTAAAATGGCTACAACTTTTTCCAGAGACTAAGTACGTCAACAATTTCAACACACGGAATGTACCTAAGATACTGAACTAGATCATTCATAACACATGTACAATATTTACCGAAAGGATTCTTTCCCGCATACAATTCCCCCTGAAATGGGGGGGTCTTCTCACCCCACCCTACCCTATTAGGTATTCAACTACTGATGCTGGCAAAACGCTGAGGTAAACATGTAACCCTTACTTGTTCAAAACGTGACACGATCCAGTCGGTATGAGCTGTACCTTTAATGTAGCGCGGTCAAACCCGACCTGCGCTTATTGCTGGGTGACACAGGTGATTTTAATCCGGGGCGTTTCGCCTGATTTCCCAGAAACTGCATATTGTCTTTATATTATATATATATATATATATATATATATATATATATATATATATATATATCCTGTATCTCTGCTGGCGTCAAGACCCGACGTACAGTTATATTGTCTGGTTAAGGATGGGACTCGGATAATTATATGTTAACACATACGATGTGGGTATACGTTAAAATAAAATTCACTAGCAAGACGATATGATAGGTCAAATACACACGAGTATAGTAATTTTTTTTACATTTGACCTAATTCGACGTTCTAGATGTTCGCTCATAGGAGACGACAGGCAACACGGCGCGATTTCTGGAAAACTGTGTGGCTCTGGCTTTCCAAAATAGAGAAATCGTTCGAGTAGTTTTTAAATGATCAGAACGGTGAGACCGTGCTGACTCGGTGGAGTATGAAAGCCGAGCCCAGAGGCGAAATTTTAGCCAATTAGAGCGACCGGTGACAACCGCTGACATTTAGAAGGGGCGGTTCTTATTGATCAAAACAACTCAGATGAGGTAGGCAGGCTCGTTTTTTTACTTGACATAGTCAATAGGTGGCAGCACCTCACGGTATAGAAAGCCAAGCACAAACATAACCAGACAGGTCCTGACGTGGAACCCCCCAAGGCAAGAGAAAGAGGGGGAGACCAAAAAACACCTGGCGGCGTGACCTCGAGGCAGACATCAAGTAAACAGGGACGGCTGGCAACAACTGGAGAGGATTGCCCAAGACAGGAGGCGCTGGAGAAATGTTGTGGATGGCCTATGCTCCAGGAGGAGTTAAGCCTAAGGGCCTAAGTACCTCAGGGTATAGCACCAATATGTTATACATTGATAACCAGGAAAACAAACTGTCGCAATCGTCATACTTTTCAGGATCCGTGTGTTTAGTTTTCGTAAGTTGAATTTGAAAAAAACAAGCGCACGTGTTCCGTTAGCAAAATCAAATTGCTAAATACTCATTAATCGTTACACATATAAACCATGCATGCTGAAACACCAACATATTCTTTATGAAATGTAGTATTTATGATTAAAAAGAACCGGATGATTAACGCACCAAGACGTGGCCTACGCTCTGCCAGCGGGCTACTTCTCGACGTGCCACGAGTCAACCTAGAACGTTTCGGCCGCCGAGCATTTGCCTGCGCTGGCCCCACGCTGTGGAATAAACTGCCTGCCAACATACGTGGAAACGGCAACCACCCGCAATTCAAGAAGCTACTAAAGACATTTCTTTTTTCCACTTAATGGGTTTTACCGCCTTGATATTGCATTTTTAATGATCTTATTACATAGATTATCAATCCTATTTATGTTCTGTATTATTGATGATATTAGCGTTTTATTTCCTATTTGAGATTTATCTTTTATATACAAATGCCATGTAATCAGTATACTTTTTCTTAAAATAATTTTACACACGCGAACATTCTGCATAGTTTTTAACATTTTATACAGCGTATGTATTATTGTTATTATCATCACTATCTACATACAAGTTTGTATCGGGTGACCTGATGCCTGTACACACCCGTGAACGGGGCAGTAGCCCCGGATTTGATGGTGTCAAAATAAAGTTTTATTATTATTACTAATTTGTTCTTTGCATACGTGCCCATTCCTGATTATCGCCCAGGCGCATTATTGCCGTACGTTGTCTTTTAAAATATATATTTTAGGACTTTTGTCGAAAGTAATGTTCCCTGTTTTCATGTGTCTGGCACTGGATTGTGCATGTCTTACAAAACGTAATAACGTCATGAAATGATCGCATTATTTTCATTCATAACGTATGACTTATTGAACAACCTTCGACAAACTGCTTGTCACTGTCATCCGGTGTGTGTACCGACATATTCACTGTTAATAGCGTAGAACATTTGTCATCGGCAACGTCATAAAGTCACAGGTATACAAGTGGCTAATTAAGTGCATTTGCATGCAAGAGAACATTTTTTTTAACCATGTTTTTGTAATATTATATTGAATTTATTCCATGTTTCCAACCTTTGCTTAGATATGTATGCAGTAAGCATATAATTATTATGATTACAAAAATTTAATTATAAATTAATTATAGCATTGATTACTGTTTTAGGTCAATGCAAAATATCTAAATGTTTTAAAAATACAATTTGTAAATATAAATTTTTTATATTATGAAATTCCAAAATAGGACTATTTATAGCTTCAGCTACTACTTTTCAGTGGGACACAGTGACATCGTGGTTAAAGCACCGGACTCTCAATCGAGAGAACCTGAGTTCCAATCCTTATGCTGCCATTTTGAATCTTGGGCAATTTCATTCTTGTCACATTGCCTCAGCTGTATAAATGAGTACCTGAGTTGTTACAATACAATATCATACAATAAAGAAGACTTCTATAGCGCCAAAATCCTCATAAAACCGAGCTCTGCAGCACAGCAATACCAGTGTTTGGCAATTCATAATCCAAATTCAATTCCGAATTGTCAACAGTAATAGTGGTGCGCTGAGGAACTAAGGAGGATAGGCCAGGTCAAATAGGTAGGTTTTTAGATGACGCCGAACTGTTGATATATATTCACATGACTTAACACTGACAGGTAATGAGTTCCACAAAGTAAGTGCAGCAACTGAGAAAGCTCTAGTTCCAATGTTTGTCTTAATTCTGGGAATAAAAAGTAAATGCGAAGGAGATAATCGAAGCTGCCTAGCCTTACTTGCGGGAATGAGAAGCGAATGTAAATATGCCGATTGCCTGGATGAAAGTGCTTGATAGGTAATAGTGCACATCTTGAAAATAATGCGATGTCGAATCGGTAGCTAATGTAGAGATTTTAGAAGTGGTACCGAGTGTGAGAAAAGAGGCGATTTAGTAACTATCTTTGACAAGCAATTCTGCACACGATGAAGTTTCATGATATCCTTGAGAGCAATATTATGATATAGAGAATTGCAATAGCTAAGTCTGCTGCTAACAAGAGCAGTTGCAATTGTTATCGCAACAGAAAGAGGCAAATATCGGCGGATACGGCGAAGATCACGAATGTGATAAAAACAACAACGGCACAATTAAGAAATATGTGCCTAAAATTGAAATTTTTATCGAGGTAATTCGTAAATTCTGTGCTGAGACTGTCGGTGTGAAATTCTGGTCCAGGATAGGTGTCGAAAAAAACATTCCATCTTGTCGCACTGCCTCTGTGTACCAATGATGAGAAATAATGTTTTATCCGTATTTAGTGGAAGATGTCCTGGAGACAATCCCTGAGCTGGTTAAGGGAATGATTAGTGTCAAGTGTAGCCAAAGAAATGTAGATTAGTGTATCATCTGCATAAAGCTGCTGATCCAAGCTATGACTTTGGATAACTGAGCTTAACGGAGTAGTGTAGAGAGAAATAGTCCAAGAACATAACCCTGAGGAACACCACATAACGTAGGAAGTGATGTTGAAAGTTTACTTTCCCTTTATCCATATTTAGGGTTACATCATTATGCATTTTTAACAGAGCAGTCTCTGTAGAGTGAAACTGTTTGTATGCTGATTGTGATACATTAAATAAACCATTTAATATGATGTGAGATTTTAGGCGGCTTGCAACAACTCTTTCAAGTAGCTTAGAAATAAATCTAAGGTTAGAAATAGGTCTGTAACTGTTTAGGTCAGTGATGCGTTATATTATATTTGTTATTGGGTTGATCAATAAATCAAGACATGCTTTCATTAGTGTTGTAGGTAATGGATCGAGATCACATGACTTGTTTTGAGAGGACATGATTATTTTCCTCACCTCATCAACAGTAGCAGTTGTGAAAGCAGCTAGTGGAGAATTTATTTGAGGCGTTTCCACGTTTACATGATTTGAAGCATGATTTGAAAATGTAGAACATATAAGACTGACTGTGTCCCTAAAATTGACCAGAGAAAGAGTCACAAAAAGACTTTAATGAAACATGTTTAGGCAAAGATGGTGCAGGCAGTCTATGTAGAATTTTATTTATGCAATTCAAAAGTTGCAGTGGATTTTCAGAGTTATTTGAAATCATACGAGTATAATAGTCCGATATAACGTTGGCGCCTCTTTGACTTTGAGTCATTTACGGACATGGTGCTTTTTGTGATACTGATCTGGAGGTTACGGGTGCATGTTTGTTTAGTAAAGTCTCAAGGACATGATGGTATTGTTTACATAAGCCAAACAGATCTCCTATCGGGTTTCTGACAAGGTCTGATTTAAGAATACCACCAATAAAGGCAGCAATGTCAATCTTATGAATGGGTCTGTAAAATATCCTGGGTTTTGTGCACCAACATAATACCTCTTGGTCCAAATATGCCAAAAGGCATCACCATTAGCTGTTTTCAAGGTATACCCCAATTGGTCATTGATCTGTCTTTTCTTTGATTCTGTAATCTTCTATCAGTGTACACAGTGATGGGCCAGGTGGTGATTTCTGTTGATACAGTACTTAGATCATGTAACTAACACTGCCCAAGTCAGCAAATAAGCTCAATTGAGAGTGAGCTACAGCCCACAGGTTTATTAGGTAAGAATACTGACTGGGCTTGAAGCCAAGAGTAGTTTGATTTAAATCATTTGATTTAAATCATTCCAAAAAAAATAATTGATTTATGATTAAAATTTTTTTTTTTAGTTCCGATTTTCTTAATCACTGATTTATATGAAGTTAACACATATAATTGTTTACAATCATCGAGATCAACAAAGGTTTGTGTGTTTTTTAATACAAAAGAACAAAGTGTGGACACTTGTGTAGATGCATTGACACCAGATAGCCTGTTTTTCAAATATTTTATGGCATTGTGTATACCAGATTAAAAACAAATCAAATAAATAAATGTTTTGATTAAAAAAAATCATGTTTTTTTCAACCCTGGCCAAGAGACTCTTGATAGGCAAACTAGGGTACAACCTCAAAACACAACTGCCAAGTAAACCAATCTGGGTATAACACAGTAGACAAAATGGGTGTACCCCAAGGAGTATACACAAAACCCCTTGGGACGTATCTTGATGTGAACATTGCTAATGTACTGGTATGAATTATTTGTGGTTACATTTTATGAGTAAAATTGCTTTGAAATGGCTTAGTAGATTGGAGAGACTTATTAGGATTCAAATGATTGTGGCCTTTGTTTATAGTTGTACTGTACTCCGTGTAATTAAACATTAATTAATGAACCAATCAAACTTGACATTATATTTATAAGGAACAATAATATTTATCTAGTTAACTGTATATGAAATCATGAAGTCACGGTTCAACAAAATGTACAAACATCACCAAGTTCATTATATTTGTTTATCAATCATATTATACGTACACACAATCAGCAACACACACGCTACATAATTAACAAATGGTTCAGCATAATACAAATGTAATTGTAATTGAAATGGTATAATTGTAATTGATTTGAAATTTTTTGAAGTGTCATTGAATAAAAAAATTGAAAGTAATTTTTTTGTAATTGGACCCAGCCCTGATATATATATATAATATATATATATATTATATATATATAGTCTTTGGTATAACACTGTTTTTTATAGTTTCTAAATACTAAACAAAAGTATCCTCCTATGAACTGTGACATAGGGATAAGGATAAGATTATCAAAACATACTTTTATGAATATATATGTTGAACTGATTTGTGCGAAAACAAGACCACCTTTAAGATGACAATACAACAATAGGAAGTGACACGTCATATGCATATATATATATATAATATAGTGACACGTCATATACATATATATATATATATGATGTGTCACTTCCTATTCTTTCAATGGCAATTACCTAAAAGTGCTGCCACCTAGCGGCTGGGTTTATCAACTAACTGAATAGCAAGACACATGCAGAGAAAGTTGTGTTGACTGCAACCATGGTTTATTTTTTTGTAGAATAAGTCAACCAATACATTTCACAGGTTAGATGTGTCCAATATATACATTATATACGGCAAATACAATGTCAATGATGCAGTATTTAAGGTATTTCAAGACAATGACATATTGCTATATCGGTAGCATAAAATAGAATTGTTGTAACAGCAAGTAAGCAATTACCATTTCAAGTCTAATTAATAATTGTGAAATATAAATTTTTTTACTACCAAACAATTACATAGGAGCGACCTCATAAGTGACGCATAATGTGACCTGTATGAAAAACACTAATTACAGTTAACTTATACACTTTGACAGAATCTCGCAGAATATATGCAATAGTTTTAACATTTTGCAGCTACGTTTGCCATGTGCACATTTATTATCTATATTTGATGTCTTGATGGCAGGGAAAAGCCTGACTTTCATGAACAACCGTGCCACACACACCAGCTTCTGTTTACAGGTCATGGAGTCACAATCTGCCATGCCTTCACGATAAGGTTCTGCACTATATGAGGAAAGTGATCGACAAAAACAGTCTCAAATTTTTCTATGCGTGAAGTGAAATAAAGTGAAGAATAAATCAATGTACCTGTTGCTTGGTAGGCTTTTGCCTTCAAAAACTCAGTTGTGGGTTCATTGTCAGAAAGGTTAGGCACTGTAAATTTGGACAGGACAATGGTATCCTTCTTAACATATATCCAGCCATATTTTCTAAGCAGTCCTGGTTAAGTCAGTTAGTTCATAAAAATTTGAAATCATGATTTGCACTCAAATCAGCCCAAAGTGAAAGCAGACTATTGACTGAAATTTTCCACCCATTCAAACACTTGGCAGCTGTATCGTATCTAGGAATGTAAGGGCATCTTTCAAAAATTGCACACGACCACTCTCATTCTGAATGGCATGGTGGAATTTCTGCCTGCATTTGAGTGAATTACTGTTGAAAGCATTAAACATTTCATCAAACATTTCAACGAAACTAGCAGTATGCTTTGCTTGTGCATCGAACTGACCTAGAATAGAAAGTGTGGATATACCTGCAACAGAGTGGCTTAAAACCTGAGCAGCAAGATTTACATGCATTGCAGAGAAAGGAGGTAAGTCAATATGCTTGTCTTGCAATTTAGGAGCCATGCAAATAGTATTTGCTTTATCAAAACCATAAAACTGGGTAACACTGATTGATTGTTCACAATGAAGCCATGTTTCTTGAGGTTGTTGTGCACATTTTTCAACAAGTGGGGTGGATCATATATAACATATGTTCTTGTGGTCAACTGTGATGAATGGTTTATCACAGGTTTATATTTTCTCCAATGATTCTATAAACTGACGATTATTCCAGCCTTGGTCGCAAATTAACACCTTAACAGAGAGGCCAATCTTTGTAAATTTATCTATACATGACCGAGTGAGTGACTGCAGCATTTTCCTTGTGATAGGACCGGAACTTAGATGATAAACCCCGAACCATGAAGACAAGTGCATGTGTCGCCATGTACTTGTTCTGACCCAAGTCGCCAAAGTTTTCAAAACCTTCAATGACATCACATTGAGAATTATATACCAAAGCAGACTTAAGAGAAATCTCATCAAAAGTTAGAGCACATTGACAAGCAATTTGAGACATACTAGCAACTTTGAGCTTTAGCGCATCAAACATCTTATCACTGAAGCCAGGAAACAAGTTAGACTTCCGCAGTGATCTAAGCAGGGTTGACTTTGACGGCAAACAAAATAATTTGGAGAGCAGGCGATATGCTTTTCGGCTATGGTAAAAATGGACAAAGCTAACATCTTGTCTGAGATGGACCATCTGTCATGAATTTTCTTGGGGAACGATAAAGTTCGTTAATCTAGGGGTAAATAAATAACGGTGGATGGGCCGACGTGACTTTCTTTGCTTTCGGGTTCTGACAATGTATATAATAATAAATACTATGGCAAATACACCTAATTGATATAGTTTGCACATTTATTACGTAAATAGTACAACATAATGTGTTCGCAACATAAACATGTATATAAAATAACAAGTATATATTTTAATATATTAACTATCTCTGGTTTTCACATTATGACATAATGACAGTTGAAATTGGGACTACTAGTGAAGATTATAAGTTAGAATAACAATTTTCAATCTTACCGGAAATAGAGTTCAAATGGTTCCAAATCTGGTCACACATCCTATCCGTGGATGTGGGTAAAAACTAAACCCTAACATTGACTCCTTCCCTGGGTCGTCACAGGGATAACACTTTTCACGCACAACACTTGACGATCGAACACTTTCACAGTGATTGGCAAAACGAAATGAACGAGTCGGATGAACGGAAAGTGCTTCGACAATGGAAATCGATGCAGAATAGACGAATGCTTCGATGGATGTGTAGGGTGATGTAGGCCACGCGATCATCAGGATGAACGTCTTGACGAAACCAGATCGATGCAGAATAGACGAATGCTTCGATGGATGTGTAGGGTGATGTAGGCCACGCGATCATCAGGATGAACGTCTTGACGAAACCAGATCGATGCAGAATAGACGAACGCTTCGATGAATGTATAGGTCGATGTAGGTCACACAATAATCAGGATGAACGTCTCGACGAAACCGCTTCAACGTGAATCTTCGATGATTTAATGAATATCTTGTCTCTCCGATGAATTTTTAACGAACCAATTAAATAAACAGATTGATACTAAACTCATTATAAGGATTATTTCATCCTTTCTTCACTAACAATAAAATCAGAAAACATCAACTTAACAATAAGGGCATTACTCACCCAAGATAATAAGTTTCTACGTTGTTGCTAAACGTTCAGCTCATAAATGCAGATGTAAAAAATAAACGTCTTCACATGCTCAAATCAAAACTCTGAATGACGCTCAAAGTCGTTAGTGGAGTTAAAAACAAATCGGGATGATTTCTGTGTTAACCAATCAAATCATATTAATTTAATTTTAGAGACGGTACTCCGCGTTTCTACACCATTCTTCAATCCCCAGATGCCATTGGAGGCGGGAGTCTGAAGTGAGTTTTGCATTCGGCACTTAAGGAAATTTGTTGATAAGTGAAAAAAAACGTACAGAACCATGTTTCATCTTATCTGTTACTGATAATTCAGCAAATAATCTAGTAACTTTTCCTCTAAAATACTCAATCCTGATAAATATAATGAACTGGGTAAATGGAACTTCACCAACAATATAAACCATAAATTACTGATTCCACATATCAAAAGGAATTCAGTTCTAACTTAACTAGGGTATGGGAAAACTCTTTTGATTCTAGCGTCTGCCTGTATTTATTTCTAGTACTGTTCCGAGTCTTGCCTTTATGCAATGTGACCACAACTCTCATTCTAAGGATTTGTTACCATATTTGTTCTATGCTATTATAAGGTTTTATCAATAAAGTAAATAAGAAAACAATGTCACAGCGAAAGAAGTGACTTCAAACAGAGTAACCGAACAAGTGTTGTCCGTGGACTGTCGCATGTCTGGGGTTAGACAAATGGACACAAATTCATGGTATCTGAATTTGTGTGACAACTTTTGTGAAGATATGAAAATGACAGTGCAAGCTGCATGATAAATTGTAATAATTTAACAGCATTGATGCATATCATCAATACAAATTAAAACATGGATGTAAAATTAAAATTCCGTGACACCATCGTTTGCCATGTACTTCGTTTAGACATTCGAATCTGAGTTTCAATAAATGAAATGGTATTGTCTGGGAGATAGGAGGATAACTGTGACATAATGTGTTTGATACGCATCTCTTGTGTTTGTAAATTTTGTAGAACATTTCTTCTGCTTCTTCAAATGACAGACTTTCATTCGCAGTCGAGCAACTTCCTTTGGTAGTTATCTTCAAAATGAGTTGAGCACATTCAGTAGTTATTGTAGAGTTGAGTTGGTGTTTTCATATCTAAGTCGGCTTGTCTGCTGTTGATAACCCATTTCGTTGACCTGTAGGCAAAAAAATCAAACACAAAAATTTAGGTAATGTATTAAGACAAAAATCATTCTAGCAAAAGAATTACAGAATAGTAGGTTAGGCTTAATGGTAGTTTTCACTATGGCATGCTGTTAAAGATTAAAATGTGGCTATGCATGCAGTAATATTGCAGTTCACCAATTGATTTAATATCTATGAGCAGTACCAGCCTTGTGACCAGCTTGGCTTGATTACTCGCTGTGAAAAGAACTTGTGGCATGCTTCTATATGTATCGATGCTATACATACATCTCCCATAAAATAGTCATAGTTCGAGTTGTTGTATCCAATGTGCAGGCATTTGCATTTAGTGAAGTTGAACAGTAGCTGCCAATCCTTACACCATTTGTACATAGAATGGAGGTCTTCCTGGAGAGTAAAAGCTAATTCTTCAGCACATCTGTTTAGCACAATTGGAAAAATCTTATCTGTTCCCGGAGATGTGGATGCATTTAGCTTCTTAATGTAGTTCCATATGTTTTATGCTCTGTGGTATGATCTAATAACACTATGTGTGGCGCCAACAGAGCAAGTGACACCCTGCCACTGGCTCTACCGCCAAGTCTACTCCACAACTACCACCCTACACTAGATGCACTGATAGTCTAGGCTAGCATTGCCACGTGACTGATGCAGGCAGTCTACGACCACCGTTGTCTAGCCTCAGGCTGACAGAAGCACATGTTTGTACACAGACTAAATCAAGGTAACAGTGCTAAATCTTGCTAAAGTCATTTCACACTGACAGTAGTCGACAGTACTATTTTAGTAGTAAGTAAACACTCGTTTACTCGCAGCTAACGCATGCTTGGACGTCATCTTAGACTTAGCATTCACACCCAACCCTGACCGTTTGACTCCATAGGAGTGTTGGCCAGTAAAAATACAAGACAAGACAAGAAGGTGGCGATAATAAGGCACAACCACAAAATTGTGCTTATTGTTACTGTTATTTATGCAATAATGCTTTAATTTACTTACCTATCTTTGTCCTTTTCATTCGGAAATCGAAATAAGCAGACATCTGAATTGTAGGTTGTGTTATGGCAACCAATTGCCGCGCATATCCTACCACCACGCTTTGCTAGCCGAACATCAGCCATTTTTAGTTGATAAACCCAGCCGTCAGGTAGCGCTAGTGGCGTCGTGATTACACGAATACAGTGACACGTGGGGTAAGACCACAGTTGACCTTCCTGTTTATTGTTTGACACGAATGTAGGGAGTATTAAATTGCGATATGTGAATTTAAAGAATTCATATGATGTGACATAAGTGCAACTGAGCAGGCATATTCACAGGTTTGTTTGTAGAAGCTATTGGCTGTGAAATGGTGCATTTTTTTAGAGTTTAACAGGCGGAGAGTTTTATGGGAATTTTTCTGCTATGGGCCGCGTGGGCGCATGAATACATGGCTATTTTGGTCAAAATTTATGGGCATCGCACGTCGGGGCGTTTTAAAAGAGCTGGAGGTATGTGATTTTGATAAAACTTGGTCATCATGTCAATGAGATGATGGCAGTTGCTGAGAAAAAGTTTCAGAATTTTTAGTGGTCACGTTTTCTTATAATCAGACAACACGTTAACACGGCCACCAATGCAATTATCAACTGTGGTCTTACTCCACGTCTTATTATATTTATAGTCTTTGGTTATACTACTACATTGCATAATGCATAAATATGTACACCATTCCCCTGATATAATCATGTGAATGGCACATGTCAACTGACATTTAATGAAGCATTTGAATCACACCATTCTGAAAGTGTTTCAAATGACGAGCTCACAGATACAACACAAGACGAGCTGACTAGCTTAACGTAACTATTCAATTGAGATACTGCCAGTTTCTCACATTTTGAACAGAATGTTTTCATTAGAATGCTGCACACAAGCATAGAGGCCATATTATAAGAACATTAGCAAGCTGAAAAATGCAAACATGAGCAACTAAGCTAATCATAGAAGTTTAACGTTTGTCCATGTCATGTATATATAATGCTAATCCAGTCGAGTCATCAATTCAGACACATCATTGATGGTTTACGTCAATTCAAGTCACTTGTTATCAGAGTATGGGTCAATTACATTACCGATATAAAAATCCAATTCCACCTAAAAATACCAATTTTAATTATCGATTCCATGTCGATATAAGATAATAATTTTAGTCAAGCCACATATGACCTAATAAGTGATGTACGTTTTGGCCTTAATGTGGTGACATGATGATTTTCCTCCAGCTGTTTCGGTTCTTCTTTGCAGTTAGTAAATGTGTCCCGCTGAGGTTCGTGTCTTTCTTTAGGATGTTTTGCAGAGTAGTTGTTGGTCGACCTCTTCTCCGAGGGCCATCGGGCTTCCAGAGCAGGACTTTGTTGGCTGCTTCGTCATGACGCATAACATGACCTGTCAGACGAAGACACCGTTGTCTCACCATGGTGATGATCCGTTGGAGGGTTAAGACCACAGTTGACGAATGTAGGGCGTATGAAATTGTAAAATGGGAACTTAATAAATTAATAATATGTGACATGAGTGCCTTTGAGCAGGAATATTCACAGGTTTGTTTGTATAAGCTATTGGCTGTGAAACAGTGCATTTTTTAAAGAGTTTAACTGGCGGAGGGATTTATGGGAATTTTTCTGCTATGGGCCACGTGGGCGCATGAATACATGGCTATTTTTGTCAAAATTGATAGGCATCGCACGTCGGGGCGTTTTAAAAGAGCTGGAGGTATGTGATTTTGAAAAAAATTCAATCAATGAGATGATGGTAGTTGTTGTGGGAAATGTTCAGACGTTTTGATGGTCACGTTTTCTTATAATCAGACAAAACGTTAACATGGCCACCAATGGAATTCTCTAGACTCTACTGTGGTCTTCCCCCTGGAGGGAGCCATATATTTCTTGGCTGGTCATGTGATATGGCACCATGACACGGTTTGTGTTTCCTGCATCATTTGTGTGTATGTGCCATCCAGGGTATGTTCTACTCTTTGTGTTAGCGACAGTCAATCGCATCCATATATCAGGATCGGATCAACCACATTGTGAGTTTCTGTAGGATCCGATATATTTAAAATACTCTACTTTCTCAATTTGATTATCATCTGAAGAGTATACACGATCATTAGCAGACGGGTTGCATGTATTTTGTTTTGCTTGGATGGAGAAATAGTCCAGTAGATTTGGAAGCGCTTTCCACTTGATGAAGTTAGTTCTGCTTCTTCAGCGAACAGATGTCATCGGTATAATCCAGAGAGATGGGAGGCTGGTTGTCTGGAGCTTGATGAAGTTAGTTCTGCTTCTTCAGCGAACAGATGTCATCGGTATAATCCAGGTCAGAGAGATGGGAGGCTGGTTGTCTGGAGCTTGATGAAGTTAGTTCTGCTTCTTCAGCGAACAGATGTCATCGGTATAATCCAGAGAGATGGGAGGCTGGTTGTCTGGAGCTTGATGAAGTTAGTTCTGCTTCTTCAGCGAACAGAGCGATGTCATCGGTATAATCCAGAGAGATGGTAGGCTGGTTGTCTGGAGCTTGATGAAGTTAGTTCTGCTTCTTCAGCGAACAGATGTCATCTGTATAATCCAGAGAGATGGGAGGCTGGTTGTCTGGAGCTTCGGCGTCTGGTTAGGGTTAGTCCATCTCTGTCATCAAACTATGATAACTTAAACTATGATAAACGTAGTTCTGCCAACTAACGTAGTTTTGCCAAAACATCGCTCGGAATCGAGCTGGCAAAGGAGGTTGCCATGATGCTTTGCGGGCTTGGTTTTTGGTTAATCGGGTGGCGTTTTACAATCATAGTCTCTAACCAGATGTTTTGACAGATAGAAAATTGAATGGTCTTTCGAAAAATACCTGGATTAATCATGGTATTTTTATTATTTCTGGTAAAAAATCACCTTTAAAATATGAAATAATAAAAAAGTTGTTTCGTTAACAATGTTAGAGAAAACGGTGTACTGCCTTTTCAACAATGGAAAGAGCTCGTTCTCCTCTTTTCTGTGATGAAGGTCAAAGCATTGTTCTAATTATAGAAAATCTCCAGGCCATGCGAAAAACTACCGACTGTTTTTTGCTGTGATGGCAAGCGCTTCAAGTGGCGAAACGCGTTCACGATACTGTGGTTGATCGTTGTCTTTCTTGTGTTTCCATTTTCCATGATCTGATTGCTGAGACAGGGCATTACATAGGCGGCTGGTACCTAATTTAAGACATTTATTATTATTTTTATTGTTACTCTGATGGCATTAATTTCTACATAAACTGTCTAATTAATATGAAGTGACATGATTTTAATGACAATCACTATTTAGTCATATGCAGTGTGTAGTGTAATATTTAGTACTTTACTTGATGTCACACCTTTGTGTCTGCAGACATTACCTGTATTTCTACATATTATGATGCTATATGAATCTACATATCAGTGGAGTGTCGCCACCATGAACAGGGCACCACCCTCAGCAGCACCGTGGTATGCAAGCCCCCGGTAGAGTGTCGTCCCCTCGAACGGGGCACCATCTCCAGCAGCAACGTGGCATGCAAGCCCCCTGTGGATTGTCGCCCCCTCGAACGGGGCACCACCACCAACAGCACCGTGGCATGCAAAACCCCTGTGGAGTGTCGCCCCCTCGAACGGGGCACCACCCTCAGCAGCACCATGGCAGCACCGTACATTGCTTTAAAAATCAGTTACAATGATGGCTTGCAAACAATCAGTTCCAATGATGGCTTGCAAACAATCAGCTACAATGATGGCTTGCAAACAATCAATTACAATTATGGCTTGCAAACAATCAATTACAATGATGGCTTGCAAACAATCAGTTCCAATGATGGCTTGCAAACAATCAGTTACAATGATGGCTTGCAAACAATCAATTACAATTATGGCTTGCAAACAATCAGTTACAATAATGGCTTGCAAACAATCGTTTACAGTGATGGCTTGCAAACAATCAGTTACAATGATGGCTTGCAAACAATCAGTTACAGTGATGGCTTGCAAACAATCAGTTACAATGATGGCTTGCAAACAATCAATTGCAATAATGGCTTGCAAACAATCAATTACAATGCTTCATAAAGAATGGACTGCAGTAGTCCATGGGTTGAGTACAACTACAGTATTTTTTTAAAGAAGATAATGTATCATTAGTGCTCAATTTAGACAGGGTTTTAGGTGAATCCTTGCTGCCGGGTGGGGTCAATTACGGTGGTCAGTTACAATTACAAAACCTTGTAAAAATTATAGTACAAAGTTCAATTTAGGGGAGTACAAGTGGGTTTAGGGGAACACAAGTGGGTTTAGGGGAACACAAGTGGGTTTACGGGAGCTCTTGTTGGTTTAGGGGAGCTCATGTGGGTTTAAGGGAACACACGTGGGTTTAGGGGAACATAAGTGGGTTTAGGGGAACACAAGTGGGTTTAAGGGAACATGAGTGAGTTTACAGCAACACAGGTGGGTTTAGGGGAATGCAAGTGGGTTTAGGGGAGTACAAATGGGTTTAGGGGAACACAAGTGGATTTAAGGGAGCACAAGTGGATTTAAGGGAGCACAAATATATTTAAGGGAGCACAGGAACATGTAACATTGTTGTTTGTTCGCAATCACCAAGGTTACCGTCTTGTTTGTGTTTCAGGAGTGTTGTGACAAGTCATCAAGAACAGATTGTGTGACACCTGCCTGTCATGACTGCTCTCGCTTTCTTTATGCGTGCGCTTATATCTGCTGTTGAACCTTTGTCTGCAACCATAACTGAGCCTAGATAAGTGAAACTATCAACAGTCTCTACATCGTCTATGCCTATTACTATTGGTTGGTTATCATCAGTCTTGATCTTCATCATTTTCGTTTTGGCTGTGTTTATGTATAGTCCAGTTCTCTTTGCGTGCACTTCTAGCTCGTTTGTCTTCTGTTGTAAGTTTCTTCTTGATGTTGATAACAGAGCTAAATCGTCTTTAAAATCTAGGTCCTCCATCGTATCTAATCCCCATTGGATTCCTCTTTTCCTTCTAGTTGTTTTCCGCATAATCCAGTCTATCACCAATACAAACAAAAACCCTGACATCACACATCCTTGCCTCACTCCGACATCACAGGAAACCATTTTGACAATTTGCCTTCATGCTCAACTGCACATCTAAAGTTTTTGTAAGACATTTTCACAAGATTGATAATTTTGGATGGAATTCCATAGTATTTCATAATTCTCCATAAACTCTCTCTGTGAATACTATCAAAAGCTTTCCTACAATCCACAGAGTTGATGAAGAGTGGGCTATTCTATTCGAGGCACTGGTCGATGATATTCCTTAATATGAAAATTTGCTGCATACATCCTTTCCCCCTTCTGAAACCTGTTTGTTCTTTCCTCAGTTTATTATTGAGCTCATCTCTTATCCTGACTATAATCACCCTTCCCATCACCTTGCTGGGAACTGACAACAACGTAACACCTCTCCAGTTATTACAGTTCTCCAGGTCACCTTTTTTAGGTAATTTAATGATGACTCCTTTCTGCCATTCTTCAGGTATTTCTTCATTCTTCCATATTAATTTGAACACTTCCTCAAGTTTTCGTGCTACCATATTACTCTGTGTTTTCAACATTTCAGCCTGTATGTTATCAACTCCTGGTGATTTACCGTTTCCCAACGCTTTTATACTTTTTTTGTATTTCTTCTATAATAGGCGGATTAGTGTCAATGTCTATGTCGAATAATTCATTGTTTGGAACATCAACAGGATCGTCAGGTGCCTCTGAGTTCAGAACCTCAGAGAAGTGTTCTCTCCATCTCTCTATCTGGTCTGCTTCTGATTGTATTACTTCTCCATCTTTGTTCTTGACCGGTGTACTTTTTATGCAGCTTTCATTAGTTATTTTCTTGGTCAGTGTAAACAATGTTCTTTGTTCACCTCTGTTTGCAGCATGCTCTGCTTGTTTTGCAAGGTCATCCATATACGTCCTTTTGTCTGCACGGACACTGTTTTTAACTTCTTTGACTTTGGCTATATACTTGTTCTTTAGTATTGTCTTTAGTCTATCCCACTTGGTAGCATTGATTTTGTCCTTGATTACTTTCCGCTACTTTTTCCAGGCTTCTTCCTGTCATCCATCCTGGTTGTGCATGCATTCTGAATCCAAGGACTTCTTCGCTAGCACCACAAATAGCTTCCTTCACCCCTGATCAACAATCCTCTACTCTTTCAGTGTGTTCCAACACCTGGAACCTATTACTCAGTGCAATCTTGAATTCTTGAGCAGTTTCATACACTCGAAGCTTATCAACATCATACCTCTTTCTACCGCCCTTCTCCACCGACTGTCTACACAGCTTAAGTTGGATATTAGCTACAACAAGTTCGTGATCACTGCCTACATCTGCTCCTCTCCTTACTTTTACGTCTTTCAATGCTCTTCTGAATCTTCTATCAATTGTGATGTGATCAATGTGGTTCTTGGTAACTCCATTTGGTGACGTCCACGCTAACTTGTGGATGCCCTTGTGCGGAAATATACTGCCACCGATTACAAGATTCTGCGTTTGACAAAACTCTTCGAATAAGAATCCATTTTCATTCATCTCTCCACATCCGTTTGTTCCCATCACGTTTTCATAGCCGTTATTGTCCGCTCCTATTTTTGCATTCATGTCTCCTAGGACCACAAGCATGTCATGTTTCGGTGTTGCTGTTGTTATATCGTGCAAAACTTCATAGAAGTGCTCCTTATCCACATCGCTTGCATCGTTTGTGGATGCGTAACATTGCACTACAGTCATCTTTATGTGTTTTGAAAAGAATCTAGCAGTAATAATTCGTTCGTTCACTGGATGCCATTCGAGAAGTGTGTTCCTGTTCTTCTTAGATATTATTATCCCAACACCAAACTCGTGCCTGGTTTCTATCCCAGAATACAACACTGTCTCCCCTCCTTCTAGTCTGACTTTTCCTATTCCAGTCCACCTACTCTCGCTGATTCCCAATATGTCTATGCCATAGTTATTCATTTCATCTACAATTTGCTCAGTTTTACCATCTGCGTTCATCGTCCTCACATTCCAACACGCAACCTTGATCTGTTTTCGTGGATGTACTAACAGCTCTATCTTGGTGTTAGCTTCCTTACGGCTTTGGCGATCACCATTCATGCTATCTTCTGTCGAAGAACGAGCGCCAATATCACCCATCAGAAAGGCTGGATTTCTTGTACATGTTTCTGTAACATCTGTTGTTTTTACGGGAGCAGGTTGTTAGCCTGCCGCCCAACCCCCAACCTGGAGGACCAGGGATCACTCTTAGTCTGGAATCTCACCCTCGACCAGTCCGGCATGGTTAAACCTACTAGGGATACACGTATCCCAGCCGGCACAGCTCTCAGGATCACTGAAGCACACAAGCTACTCCACCGCGACAAGGTTGTAATCCTCAGAGTAGCAGGTGGATGTGTCATATACTAAATGTCAGAGTGGGGGGCGGACGTGTCATACTAAATGTCTAGAGTGGCAGGTGGATGTGACATATACTAAATGTCTGAGAGTGGCAGGTGGATGTGTCATATACTAAATGTCTGAGAGTGGCGGGTGGATGTGTCATATACTAAATGTCTAAGAGTGGCAGGTGGATGTGACATATACTAAATGTCTGAGAGTAGCAGGTAGATGTGTCTTATACTAAATGTCTAAGAGTGGCAGGTGGATGTGTCATATACTAAATGTCTGAGAGTGGCAGGTGGATGTGTCATATACTGAATGTCTGAGAGTGGCGGGTGGATGTGTCATATACTAAATGCTGTTCACATGTTTCCATACTTCACTCTTCTACATCAGTTCTGAATTTATGGAGGTTTATTTGAAATGTATTATTGAGAACCTCAACTAAAGTTGTATTGTTTGGTAACATTGTATTGGAAATAAACAATATATCACAACTAAACTGTCTGCTGTTTCCTGGTAATATCAAGGCTGTTGATACAGGCAAGTAAATAAATTACTAATCATTTCAGGTACGAATGTATTCTTTCTTTCTTGACTTTAGTGGTAACTATCAGATTAGATGACTCGAGTTGTAGAGGCTGACTCGAGTCACACGTTTTCAGCTTTTTCAGATAGCTGACTTGAGACTTGACTTTGAAGTTTTGACTTGACTTGCCAGTTTATGACTTGCCAACAAATCTTGTGACGCAAAACATATGCAAAACGAGACCATGTTGTTGTGAATACAATAATTATATAAAGTACTTATTACGATTGGCTGCTGTCGTGGTAGGGCAGCATCCGCCTACGTTTCCCGCTAAAATTTACTGCACACAAACAACAACCATCATGGCGATTGGAACCCCTGGGAGTTCAGAGGGATGACTTGAGACTTGACCTTGCAGGTCAACTACTTTCAGACATGACTTGCCAATTTGTGAATTGCCAACAAGTCTGGTAACTATGTAGATGTAGACAAGTAAGTCGATGAGCCTATAGAGCAACAGTTTATTTTATATATTGGTGGCTTTAGGAAGATAGTAATGTTTGTTGTTTGGGTCACATAAAAGCATATTAGAAGGAATGCCCGAACTAGGTAAACATCGCATCAAGATGTTTTTGCCGATGTATAATACAGTTCGGTCATATGGACCACTGGCATCGTTAATCTTGTCATAAAGCCACTATTTGAACAGTCCCTAATACAATCAAACTTGGGGTCAATTATATTGGAATTGAACCACCAATTCCAAATGAAAATGTTAATAATTAATAAAGCACTGAACGGACTGTGATGTGGTTGCGCCTACGTGGCTGCACCGTACAAAAGCTGTATAATATCATGATTTGTACATGTTGTGGGTGTCTGACATAGATATGTTTTGAACAGTGGTGTTAGTTAGTATACTTGGACTGCAGTTCGACGGACAATTTTCTACAAGTGCAGTACATCTGTGAGTTTTAATGGTTTTTATGAACTGGTATTTTACTTGCATTGCTGAATTGGTGATCAGATAGGCTTGACGACAACCAGCTGGTAGTACCAACCCCGCCTGCAGATCGGCCGTCACGCTTCAGTGGCAGTGTCAAGTCGCTGTATCTGGTCAAGCATGGCAGAACAAGACCAAGCCCAGTACACCTACACCGCTTGTCAACTGGCCCAAGACAAACGTTCCAACCCGTCACGATTGGATGCCAGTATATGGAACATATTACGTGAACTCGGCATTGCCGCGAGACTTCCAACTAAGCGCGGCTGCCGAGGTGGACATAAACAACACTGTATCCCCACTGTGATCGGTCATCGACTAATCCCTAAGCACGCAGAAAACGGAATGAACACATCCTCACAAATGCATGACAACCTGATTACTCTGAAATTATCATCCAATCCTCTGAACTGCACACATCTTGATATCATCGCGCTTACAGAGACGTGGCTGACCGATGACCCAAAGGATAGCCCAAACACCAGCAAGCTGACCCCAGAGGGTTACAGTTTCGTTCACCTATACCTCGGTCCGACCGATGGGGTGGGGGAGTCGGTGTTTTATACAAGTCGTGTATAAACATATCTTCTCGTGACCATGGCCAGCATCATCATTCCAGTGCCTCGAGGTGATGTTCGGCACACCATCAAGTGTCACCTGGCTACTACTCGTTTACAGTCCTCCATCCACGGGCCGACGCGGAGTCTCTCTCAGAACGTTTACGGCCGAGTTCACCAATCTCCTCGAATTTTTTACAACACAGTTGACTGGACTAATCATCCTGGGCGATTTTAACATCTACTATGGAAAGGCCGGAAATAAAGACTCAAACGATTTCTCTGATATTCTGCATGCCACTAACTTGCGGCAGCACGTTCGTAATCCGCCACATACCATCGGCAATATTCTGGACCTCGTAATTACGCCATCCTCTGGGAGCGTTGTGACGTCAGTGACGGTGGGGTCCTTGCTCACCTATCATCACGCTGTTCCCTGCCTGCTCCAAGCACCAAAGCCGGACCGAATGAAGAATTAACTCAACGAAATTCAGATCAGAATTTGAACTTTCACACATGGTAACAAGTCCATGCAACAATATTGCAGACCTGTCGCAACAATACGACTCTACTTTGAAAGGACTGTTAAACAGCCACGCTCCACTGATTACACGGTCATTTACTGTGCCTCTCAACACATCTTGGCACTCAAACGAACTATCGCTTGCTAAGCGAAAGCTCAGGCAAGCAGAGCGGTAATGGAGACTGACAAAGCTGCAGATTCGTCGAGATATCTACACTGGACAACGTGAGACTTACAAACAACAAATACAGTATGCTAAAGCCAAATTATACACAACAACAATTTACGAATGTGCACGTAACAACAAAGCAGTATTCAGGATCATGGATGACCTGATGAAGAGAAAAGCTGCTCCAAAACTTCCCAATCCAGTGGCTGGTGTTGCACATCTCGCGGATGACTTTCTTAAGCACTTCACAAGGAAACTGTTAGATATTCATAGCCAGTTAGTGGGTAGACACCTACAAACTGTCAACGCTGAGTATGTGCATTATGAAATGTCTAGCACAGTCAGTGCGTTTTCCGGCATCACCACAGATGGCGTTCTCTCTTTAGTAAGGAAGTGTCCAACAAAATAAAGCGCGCTTGATCCACTTCCTACTTCACTCGTGTAAGCCAACATTGATATTCTTGCGCCGACATTAGCTACAATCATCAACATGTCGTTCGAGTCGGGGTCCGTGCCAGCAAACTTCAAACATGCTGTGATTACACCTCTATTGAAGAAACCTAACCTTGATCCAGACTCGATGAACAACTACCGGCCAATATCAAACTTGTCGTTTCTGTCAAAGTTACTGGAGCGCCACGTAGCACTCCAACTTCGCCAGCACCTAGACAACAACAATGTGTTGGATACTTTCCAAAGTGCATACAGGCAACATCACAGTACTGAGACAGCGTTGGTGCGCATTCAGAATGACCATCTCCATTCCGTTGACAGAAGGAAAGGTGTGCTGGCAGTGCTGCTCGATATGAGCGCAGCGTTCGACACCGTTGACCACGCGATGTTAATCAGCTGCGCAGCATAGGCATTCAAGGCACTGCACTGAAATGGCTGGAGTCATACATGTCGAACAGAACTCAGACAGCTTGCATTGGTGGCCACAACTCCCAGAAAATATTGATCGAATCTAGCATCCCACAAGGGTCTATGCTGGGCTCAATTCTTTTCTTCATTTACACTTTCCCATTGGGTGCTATCTTCAGGAAGCATAACCTACAATACCATCTTTATGCAGATGACACTCAACTCTATGTCGATCTGAGTGGAACGCGGGATGGAGAAGCTACTGATGCGGTTGATCGCATCGAGCGATGCATCGAAGAAGCGAGGCAGTGGATGTTACTGATCTTACTACTGATGCGTGTAAGACACTAGCCCACGTCCTAGTGACATCACGACTGAATTACAGCAACGCAGTGTTGTACGACAACACGGAGGCACTCACGAACAAGCTGTAGTGTTGTACGGTATCACGGAGGCACTCATGAACAAGCTGAAGTGTTGTACGGTATCACGGAGGCACTCGTGAACAAGCTGCAGTGTTGTACGGTATCACGGAGGCACTCGTGAACAAGCTGCAGTGTTGTACGGTATCACGGAGGCACTCATGAACAAGCTGCAGTGTTGTACGGTATCACGGAGGCACTCGTGAACAAGCTGCAGTGTTGTACGGCATCACGGAGGCACTCGTGAACAAGCTGCAGTGTTGTACGGCATCACGGAGGCTCTCATGAACAAGCTGCAGATGGTGCAGAACTCGGCGGCCAGACTGATCGCAAGACAGCGAAAGCACCAGCACATAACACCTGTGTTGGTCGAGCTGCAATGGCTTCCCGTTCGCTGGCGGGTCCAGTATAAACTACTGGTCCTCGTATTTACCGCCTTGCATGGACTTGCACCAGGGTATATCCGAGATCTTATAACACCCTACTTGCCCACCCGCAACCTTCGATCTGCTGATCTGCACCTGCTGGTAGTTCCGCGTTACAACCTAGAGGGCTATGGCAAGCGAGCTTTCTCGGTGTCCGGACCTACACTTTGGAACTCTTTGCCCGAAAACATGCGAAAAATAGACAATCTAACTAAGTTCAAGACTCTCCTTAAAACTCATTTATTTAAGATGGCTTACTTCCACTGAGGAACTGTGCTTTAACAATTTTTTTATCGACACATTTTATATTTCTATCTATATACTTATGTATTTATTATTTTATATATTTTAATTAATTTTAATAATTATAATTATTTATTTAATAATTTTAATATTTCAGTCACTTCGCCATGTATTTTAGTTACTTAATATAGCTAGTCTATTTAAGCTTAGTCTAAAATTACGTTTACAGTTTATTCATTTTATATAATATTTTTATATATATATATATATATACATGTATATATTTAGTCTGAAAAAGGCCAAACCACCATCAGTACCTATGAGGATCTGGCCGAAGACCATCCACTTTGTCGCCACAGAACTCGCTAGGCAACTGCCTGTTTTGAGACAGACCGCCTAATGAATGAGGCGGAGAAATGGCAGAGGAAGGAGGAGAGGAACTAACAGCAAGGCTCACTTCCATCCGGAACCTGCTGCCCCAACTGCACCAAGATCTGCAGATCAATAATCTGGCTACTGAGTCACCTTAGGACACACAACCGACCCTTGGCAGATGTCATCGTTATTCTGAGGGACCACTGATACTGCTGATGATGATATTTGAAAGTTTATTTGAGCGTTTTGCGGTGGAATTGGTATGCTGTAATTGGAATAGATATAATTAATATAATGTAATTGACCCGAAGTCTGAACACAATGTTTTGTCCTGTTAATCATGGCTCAAAGGGTGTTTTTGTGCAAATGCTTTGGCAGTTCACATTAAAGGTAAAGGTATGTTCTTATATAGCGCGGTATCCGGTCCATAGGACTGCTCAAAGCGCTTTACACTTCACCCCCTGGCAGACCTGTTCATTCCGAAGCCATCTCAACTTCTTTGGGAAGTATTCAGCCACGCTGCAATTGCTGCGCGAAGACTATTCGTTCACATATCCACCACTGTCTGTATTGCCAGGTACTCATTTATACAGCTATACATTAATGATGACAAGCTCTGTACATGTTCCAAGACCGAGAGCACAGAAAACGGAAGGTAGTGATAGAAGAGGAAGACCAAACTAAAGGTGGAGGGATAGTGTGAGGAAGGATATTGTGAAGAGAGATAGTGAGGATGGATAGTGTGAAGAGAGATAGTGTGAGGAGGGATAATGTGAACAGAGATAGTGTGAGGAGGGATAGTGTGAAGAGAGGTAGTGTGAGGAGGGATAGTGTGAAGAGAAATAGTGAGGAGGCATAATGTGAAGAGAGATGGACAAAACATGTTTAAACAGCATTGAGATAAAATAGCAGATTGGAAACTCGTCGAGAGGGCAGAAAACTTTCTATTAAAGTTTAATCCTTTTGGGTTGGGGCCATGTTACACTTTTCTTATATATATATATATATATATATATATATATATATATATATATATATATATATATATATATATATATATATATATATATATATATACATATATATATATATATATATATATATATTTATACATATATATATATAGGAGAAGTCAGTGTTAGTTGAGCCACTCATGTTTCCCAGGAAACTACAGCAGCGACAGTTACGTGGCGCCACCCAGTGATTGAACATGTTATTAGAACGTGGTTGATGTATAATAGGTTACGCTTGTCGCAAGGGCCACAACATGTGAGCTAAAAGTATGTTTTTCGAAACTTTTGTTAATTGTGATTAATGTCTGCTGGTGTGTAAACTATCAATGCACGTAACCAGACTTAATTATTTGTGCATTTACAAATACTTTAACTATGCACAGAGAACAAGATAATTTTCATCTCTTCGCGCATTAATGAGAAGTTAATTAAATAAGCTTAATTGTCGAAATGGGGCTAGTTGAGCCACCCAAGGCTTGAGGGAGGGTTAGTTGAGTGACATCGGATATCTACAAGTTAACTTATTAGCAGTTAGTGACCCTTTTTGCTATTGGCATATAAGTCTATATTAATTGTGTTGAATTATTAATTAAGCGTGTAGACTTGTCAGAGACATGGGTAGATGTGTTGGCTGAGTTGTTATGAATTTTTTGTACAAGGCCTACGTAAATTATACAAATAAAGCATTTACCTAACTTATGCTACACTGTGGCTCAACTTACCCCACACCAAGTGTTAGTTGAGCCAGCTTACCAACTCTATTTGAATCAGCTAGATATAATTATCTATGCATGGCAAATATATTATTTTAGTATAAAATGATCTACTAATAATCATAGTTTATGTGAGTAAAACAATTTTGACTTATGAATACGATTGCACCATACACATCAAAAAGAATGAAAAATGGTTAAACTAACACTGCCGTCCCCTATACCAGAGACAATGGAATCAGAATAATCATAAGTTAAATTGGCATGTTTTTACGCATTATTACGTCTTAAGTAAAATTATAAGAAATATAAAAAAAAATTCTGCAAAGGTAAATATAAAGATATAAGAAAATACTAGAAAGCTAGATTGGAATAACATGCTGAGGAATAAGACAGCAATCGAATGCTTGAACATGCTAAAATATGAAATTGAGAGTATCATTAATCAATTTGTTCCCTTGAAAAAACGGTCCAAAAAGAAACATGTCAAAAGAAGATATTAGAAATACAGAGTTCAAGCAAACTATGTGGAGGGTTTATAGGTGTAAAAGAAATGATAAAAAAAAAGAAAAGACAAATTACAGAGGTACTTACTGCAGCTACGACTGAAATAAAAAAATCTAAATGAACTACTACAAAACTACTTATGGAAACAGGATAACAAATTAGTATACCACTTGACAGAGAGTTCAACTTGTCATTAAAAGAGGGAGTTGTTCCGTTTGAATGGAAAGAAGCAAACATAATACCATTATTTAAAAAGGGTTTGAGAAATAAGTAAGATAATTACAGACAAGTGAGTTTAAAGGTGCTTCCTCAACTGGATTTTTTTGCTCGTCTCATTTCAAATAAATTTTGTCAAAATTCAAACCTATCAGACCAACCATTAAATTACTTAATGCTTGTTCAAGCATTAAGTGAAGTGAAAATCGAAATGCTGAAAAATCACGATTTTTACCCTTTGTGAATTTTATTAACTTTATCATGCTATAAGCGAGAAGATGGAAGTCACTCCCATGATCGGCTCATCTACTATTTTGAGCCTTACCAGATCTAACGACTAAAGTCAATTGTTTTGATGATTTGAACAAAAATACACACTTTTTAAATTTAATCGACTGCGGATATTACTTAAACTATTCACAAACAACATATTATGACATCAACGAATTGGATTCACAATGGGCTAAATAAGTTGAGGATGCAGTTTTAACATTAGTGATTTGTAAATTATTAGAAAGGTTGATTAAAGTCCGGGGGGATATTGGCACAGGGAGATTTTGTCCAAGGAGGATATTATCCGGGTTTTTTTGTCCAGGGGGATTATGTCCTGATACCTGATTAAAGACCATATGGTGGACTTCCTTGTTAGGCAAAACATTATTAAATCCGTCTCAACATGGATTCCTAAAAACGAGGTTATGCTTAACAAATATGTTTTTCTTTCGAAGAAATCACTAAATGGGTAGATGAGGGATCATGAACATGTATTATATACATAGATTTTCAAATAAAACATTCGACAAAGTGCCATACCAAAGACTACTACTTAGATTAAAATCCAAATGTATCGCTGATGGCGTAATAAACTGGATAGAGAAATATTTGACTGATAGAAGACAACGTTTTGTAGTAGATATATATATATATATATATATATAATATATATATATATATATATATATATATATATATATATATATATATATATATATATATATATATATATATAATATATATATATATATATATATATATATATATATATATATATATATATATATATATATATATATACCTCCCCATCTACTACTACTACTACAACACTTGTCATCCGCAAATGCCAGTACCTTGCTTGTTATATCATCGGCAAAGTGACTGATATATATATATATAATATATATATATATGTATATATATATATACATATACATACAAATATATATATATATATATATAATATATATATATATATATATATATATATATATATATATATATATATATATATATATATATATATATATATATATATATATATATATATATATATACCTCCCCACCTACTACTACTACAACACTTGTCATCTACAAATGCCAGTACCTTGCTTGTAATATCATCAGCAAAGTGACTGATATATATATATATATATATATCAGTCACTTTGAGGAAGATATAACAAGCAAGGTACTGATATTTGCAGATGACGCAAACGTGCTTAGAATGGTTAAAAATGATGGGAGATATATATATATATATATATATATATATATATATATATATATATATATATATATATATACCTCCCCATCTACTACTACTACTACAACACTTGTCATCCGCAAATGCCAGTACCTTGCTTGTTATATCATCGGCAAAGTGACTGATATATATATATATAATATATATATATGTATATATATATATACATATACATACAAATATATATATATATATATATATAATATATATATATATATATATATATATATATATATATATATATATATATATATATATATATATATATATATATATATATATATATATATATATATATATATATATATATATATATACCTCCCCACCTACTACTACTACAACACTTGTCATCTACAAATGTTAGTACCTTGCTTGTAATATCATCAGCAAAGTGACTGATATATATATATATATATATATATATATATATATATATATATATATATATATATATATATATCAGTCACTTCGAGGAAGATATAACAAGCAAGGTACTGATATTTGCAGATGACGCAAACGTGCTTAGAATGGTTAAAAATGATGGGAGATAAACAACGTTTACAACATTATCTAGACAATTTAGTGAAATGGACTGAAAAATGGAAGATGTTATTACATTTTGGGAAATATAAATGCCTACACATGACACGTGAACTTAGACGTAAACAATGAAATAGAGATACTGTTCTAGGAACTGCCATCAAAGAAAAGAACGTTTCAAAGCAGTGTGATATTACAGCTTCAAAGGGTAATCCAATTATTGGGTTGATGAGGAGAAATATAACATTATAAGGAAAAAGAGCTAAATATACATCAGTATAATGCAGTAGTTACGCATCAGTTAGGCTACTGTATACAAACTTAGAAACGATATGGTAAGACAGATATAGATACGCTATAACAAATACAGAAGTTCTCTGGCTGAAAATTACGTGTGTGTGTGTGCGTGCGTGCGTGCGTGCGTGCGTGCGTGCGTGTGAATGTGTGCGGCGACCAAACTGTAGGTATTCAAAGTGGTCATCCTGATATCCCTGCTCTATGCATGGGAGACGTGGACAGTCGCCATGTAAGACCTGGACAGTCTACAGCCGCCATGTAAGACCTGGACAGTCTACAGTCGCCATGTGAGACCTGGACAGTCTACAACCGCCATGTGAGACATGGATAGTCTACAGTCGCCATGTGAGACGTGGACAGTCTACAGCCGCCATGTGAGACATGGATAGTCTACAGTCGCCACGTGAGACCTGGACAGTCTACAGTCACCATGTGAGACCTGGACAGTCTACAGTCGCCATGTGAGACCTGGACAGTCTACAGTCGCCATGTAAGACGTGGACAGTCTACAACCGCCATGTAAGTCGTGGACAGTCTACAGTCACCATGTGAGACCTGGACAGTCAACAGTCGCCATGTGAGACCTGGACAGTCTACAGTCACCATGTGAGACCTGGACAGTCTACAACCGCCATGTAAGTCGTGGACAGTCTACAGTCACCATGTGAGACCTGGACAGTCTATAGTCGCCATGTAAGTCGTGGACAGTCTACAGTCACCATGTGAGACCTGGACAGTCTATAGTCGCCATGTAAGTCGTGGACAGTCTACAGTCACCATGTGAGACCTGGACAGTCTATAGTCGCCATGTAAGTCGTGGACAGTCTACAGTCGCCATGTGAGACCTGGACAGTCTACAGTCGCCAAGTAAGACATGGACAGTCTACAGTCGCCAAGTAAGACATGGACAGTCTACAGTCGCCAAGTAAGACATGGACAGTCTACAGTCGCCAAGTAAGACATGGACAGTCTACAGTCGCCAAGTAAGACATGGACAGTCTACAGTCGCCAAGTAAGACATGGACAGTCTACAGTCGCCATGTAAGACATGGACAGTCTACAGTCGCCAAGTAAGACATGGACAGTCTACAGTCGCCATGTAAGACATGGACAGTCTACAGCTGCCAAGTAAGACATGGACAGTCTACAGTCGCCAAGTAAGACATGGACAGTCTACAGTCGCCAAGTAAGACATGGACAGTCTACAGTCGCCAAGTAAGACATGGACAGTCTACAGTCGCCAAGTAAGACATGGACAGTCTACAGTCGCCATGTAAGACATGGACAGTCTACAGCTGCCATGTAAGACATGGACAGTCTACAGCTGCCATGTAAGACATGGACAGTCTACAGTCGCCAAGTAAGACATGGACAGTCTACAGTCGCCAAGTAAGACATGGACAGTCTACAGCTGCCATGTAAGACATGGACAGTCTACAGTCGCCAAGTAAGACATGGACAGTCTACAGTCGCCATGTAAGACATGGACAGTCTACAGCTGCCAAGTAAGACATGGACAGTCTACAGTCGCCAAGTAAGACATGGACAGTCTACAGTCGCCAAGTAAGACATGGACAGTCTACAGTCGCCAAGTAAGACATGGACAGTCTACAGTCGCCAAGTAAGACATGGACAGTCTACAGTCGCCAAGTAAGACATGGACAGTCTACAGTCGCCAAGTAAGACATGGACAGTCTACAGTCGCCAAGTAAGACATGGACAGTCTACAGTCGCCAAGTAAGACATGGACAGTCTACAGCTGCCATGTAAGACATGGACAGTCTACAGTCGCCAAGTAAGACATGGACAGTCTACAGTCGCCAAGTAAGACATGGACAGTCTACAGTCGCCAAGTAAGACATGGACAGTCTACAGCCGCCATGTAAGACATGGACAGTCTACAGTCGCCAAGTAAGACATGGACAGTCTACAGTCGCCAAGTAAGACATGGACAGTCTACAGCCGCCATGTAAGACCTGGACAGTCTACAGTCGCCATGTAAGACATGGACAGTCTACAGTCGCCAAGTAAGACATGGACAGTCTACAGCTGCCATGTAAGACATGGACAGTCTACAGCTGCCATGTAAGACATGGACAGTCTACAGCTGCCATGTAAGACATGGACAGTCTACAGTCGCCAAGTAAGACATGGACAGTCTACAGTCGCCATGTAAGACATGGACAGTCTACAGTCGCCAAGTAAGACGTGGACAGTCTACAGTCGCCATGTGAGACCTGGACAGTCTACAGTCGCCATGTAAGACATGGACAGTCTACAGCCGTCATGTAAGACGTGGACAGTCTACAGTCGCCATGTGAGACCTGGACAGTCTACAGTCGCCATGTGAGACCTGCACAGTCTACAGCTGCCACGTGAGATCTGGACAGTCTACAGCAGCCATGCCAAGATGCTCAACCATTTTCATATGAACTGCCTCAGAAAATTAATGAACATTAAGTGGCAGGGCAAGAGAAGAAGCTACTCTATGGTGAGCTTCTGACAGGAAAGCGTTCCCGAGGCGGCCAAAAGAAACGCTTCAAGGACACCCTGAAGGTCTCCATCAAGAGCTTTAACATTGACCCTGAGAGCTGGGAGAGCGTCACACAGGATCGCCCTAGATGGCGCAGCAGTGTCACCCGTGGTGCTGCCATCCCTGAGCAGAAGAGAATCAGCGAGGCCATAAGAAGACATGAACAGAGAAAGTCTAAAGAAAGCAACACATTTCCACCTGACAATTATGCAGCAGTGTCCTGCCCTAATTGTGACAGACAATTCCTGGCGAGGATCGCCCTTGTTAGCCATCTTTGGACCCATCGCAATATAACTACTTTGGACAGATGATATAGTGGTCCTCTTCGCGTGTGAAGGACGAAGTGCGTGCGTGTGTGTGTGTGTGTGTGTGTGTGTGTGTGTGTGTGTGTGTGTGTGTGTGTGTGTGTGTGTGTTTGAGAGTGTGTGTGAGTGAGTGAGTGAGTGAGTGTGTGTGTGTGTGTGTGTGTGTGTGTGTGTGTGTGTGTGTGTGTGTGTGTGTGTGTGTGTGTGTGTGTGTGTGTGTGTGTGTGTGTGTGTGTGTGTGTGTGTGTGTTTGAGAGTTTGTGTGAGTGTGTGTGTGCGTGTGTGTGGAGAAGTCGCCCTTAGCAAAACATTCTATAGAAATCTACAGAGTATAGTAGAATTGTGTATAGAAAACAATAGAATACTACAGATTATAAAGAAATAGTTTGTTTACTTAAATTTTGTGTAAATTTTTATGCAATTTAAAATAATTCTACAGAGCATAGCAAAATATGGTATAGAAAAGCAGGTGAAGAACTACAAATTCTATATCTATGTCTGCAAAAATCCAAAAGAATTTCAACTTCGCACTCTTCCGCTGACATAGTGGCAGCAACCTGGGACGCATCACGTACTTTAGTGCAACCTCCACTTCACTCCTCTCTTCTTCATCATCATCAAGATTTCACTCCCACTTTCGACTTCCTCATCATCATTATCGTCATCATATTCTTACTCACCTTCCTCACCGTCGTCATTATCATTAATGTATCGTTGTTGCCATCTTCCTCATCAGTGTCTCCATCACCGTTTGCAGTTCCACTATTCACATTCTTCTTGGTCGTCTTTTTGATTCTTCAGATGAATCATATCCACATCATCATCATCATCATCATGACCACTTTCATCTTCAGGCTCCGGGACTGGTATGGTTTTATTGCTCTTCATTTCACTTCCCTTCGCAATAACTTCTATCAACTCTTGGTAGTGTTCTTTTAACCTTCATTCTTGCTTCGTTTCATGCTAATCTCTGGCTTTCATCTCCCCTTCTTTGGCTTTCCTTTCCACCTCCTGTCTCGACATGGAAGACCATCATAGCTCTGTCCGTTGGAGCCTCCTGTGCAGCCTGTAGTTAACACACGCATGCATGCATGCATGCACGCACGCATGCATGCACGCACGCACGCATACCTCATTTGACTGACATCAATGTAACAGAAATCGTTCCTTCGCGGATCACTCCACACTGTAGTATATAGCAACGTTTATTCGTAAGATAACAGACCGGTGCTTGTTTAGCAAAGCATCCCAACAAACGGTTTCAGGGTGATTTGCATGTGCGGAATCCAAAATCTGGTAAACTGTGGGAGGGACATTTTTGTAGACCCTACAGGCGTGTGTATATTTCGGAAAATGAACAGTACATAAACGAACAACTGCACGAACATTAGCACTTACTATGTATTTTTCGAACTGTCTATGCATGGTCTCGCAGATCGGATATTACATGACACAAAACCAAGCTAACTTAGTATGAATCTTATATCTTTTTCAGTTTCACAGAGCAATTTGGGTACGCAAGTGCTTAAATGGTTATGCATGCATGGGTACCTTTATATGGACGGTCTGGGTGAGGCTATGCACTTAATCTAATACATCCTTGGTTAATAAGAATATGCTGTATTTTATTTGTGTTGTTAATCTGTGCTGTAATATGTTATCATGTTGCTACTTGAAATCACCTGTGTTGACCATGTTATTTTGTTTTTGACGCAATTAATCTGTCGCATTACCCATGTATCATTAAATTATGAGTGCAAACATCTCAGACATGTAACAACATTCAATGTTTCTTTCTAATCCAGCTTAGTTTATTGCGATAATATGTGCCAGTGCATGGTGATTAAATGTGGTGCAGCAATATATTTTAATAACAGCTTTGAATTATCATTGGACATATCATCTAAGATTTGAACTAAAACCATCTTAAGTAAGAAGCTGTTCAGAAGACTCTCAGTGTCACTTAGCCAAAAATAAATCTAACATTATGCCATGCGCTTCAACTCTTCAGTCACGTCAGCATATCGCACGATATTGGTCCACAATATATCATAGTTAATGACTTTATCGATAGTCATTCCTCGAAATGCACTGCCAACATTGTGTGTCAAACAATATGAATATATGTAAACGCACGTCAAATCAAGTGAAGTGAAATGTAATGTTACTTTTATAAGGGCACACTGCAGACTAGCGAAATTGTGGAGCACCATTCTAAGACCGGCGATAATCTGAACCAGATGCTAGTATGCTTTGATTCATTTCCGTGCCTCCTGAGCCTTACGCATTGCTGTGCTAGACTTCGCTAGAAACTCATTTTGAGCCATCTCCAATGCCTTGCGAGCTTTGTTGTATTCATTGCGAGCCTTCGTCGGTGTTCCGCCACAAGCCTCCAATGCCTTCTGAGCCATTTCCTCTATCTTGCGAACCATCACCAATTGGTCTCGAGCCATTTCCATTTTCTTCAGTGCATCGCGTAGCTTCTCCAATTCCTCACCGCGAACATGTTCCAGTGCCTCGAGAACTATCACCATCGCCAGTGCCATGCGAGCCATCGCCAGTGAAATGCGAGCCTTAGTCAGTGCCTCGCCAGCCATCTCGGCTGTGAACCATTTTAAGTGTCTCCTGAGCTGTTGCCATCGCTAGTGCCTTGCGAGCCATCGCCAGAACGCTGGTGCGCGAACTGCCACCACCAATATGACCTTCTGGGTGAACGAACTTGCACTCGGGAATGCCACTCAGGTCACACAAGTGCTGGTCTGCGTGGCCACGCCACGACTCAGGCAGAAGCATTCTACAATAAACACAAACACCCTTAAGAAGAATATGATAAATACAAAAGGTAGAAAGAAAGCTTTTTTTTATCAACTGGACATATTCAATTAACTGTGTGTAGGGAGTAAGCATACTTGTGGGTAAAATAAAATGATTGATTGATTGTTGTGTTTATTTATGAAAGGACAGAAAATATATGTATTGAAGAAAATGAATTAGGTCTACTTAGAATGGCATTTTAGAACAGCTCACAGCCGAAACAGGATTATCTTTCTGTACAATGTCGGAGTGGTGTGAATCAAGGATAATGAACAAATACATTTCCTCAGACTCTTCAGAAGCGTTTGTCAGAAACATGTGCCAAATGTGCGACATACAAGATTTATATATATATATATATATATATATATATATATATATATATATATATAATATATATATATATATATATATATATATATATATATATATATATCACACGCACGCACACACACGTACGTGTGCTGGCACCCACTTGATTTGACATCCTTAAATGTGTACTGAGCTTCCAACACTAGATTTCAAGATTTGTGTAGGGAGTAAGCATACTTGTGGGTAAAATAAAATGATTGATTGATTGTTGTGTTTATTTATGAAAGGACAGAAAATATATGTATTGAAGAAAATGAATTAGGTCTACTTAGAATGGCATTTTAGAACAGCTCACAGCCGAAACAGGATTATCTTTCTGTACAATGAGTGGTGTGAATCAAGGATAATGAACAAATACATTTCCTCAGACTCTTCAGAAGCGTTTGTCAGAAACATGTGCCAAATGTGCGACATACAAGATTTATATATATATATATATATATATATATATATATATATATATATATATATATATATATATATATATATATATATATATATATATATATATATCACACGCACGCACACACACGTACGTTTACCACATAGCTTCCAACACTAGATTTCAAGACTGATGTGAATATGCTTAGAAGTGTCAACGTCTGTGCAACACTTTTCAATTTTCATCTCAACATTTTTTAATATCTGAAGATTTTTTTCAGATTAATCCCACATCCTATGCCAAGACCCAGTAGTGTAGAAGGAGTGAGTACTTAAATTTGTTAAATTTAAATAATAAATGTAATAAAAAGGTTTGTGATAATTGAGTATCTTTGTATTTTCCACCTTTGTTCCAATGCACATTGGTAGGGGAGAGAGTGGGCGATTTGGGGTGGATTAAAGGGTTGACGATGCTAAATTAGTGGAAACATGATTTATATCTGGTAAATTGTCATTAAACATTTTTTAAATGTTATTTTATCCAGAAAAAGTGCACTATCGTGCCTTCAGATAATTTTTTTTTTAATAATATTATTATCATTTGTTTTTCTTCAGAAAAGATTACGAGTCGACCAAGAATGAACATCAAACAGCATTTACAAGCTGTAACAATGGGTTAGTAGGGTGTTTCTAGGAGGGAAACCAGAAGGGTAAATTGTAACTTTTCTTAGCGCAATGAGGCTCCCTCTCCTATCAACTTCACATGTCTCCTGGTACTTGTTCCAAAGTCTCGCTATGGTAGAACAGTTACAATTTACCCTTTGACCACTTCACATTCCAGAGCACAGTAGTGCACATTTTCTTGATAAAATCACATTTTAAGCGTTTTAGTGAAATTTTCCAGAACAAAATAATGTTTCCAATCAATTAGCATCGTCAACCCCTTAACCCATCCCAAATCGCCTCCCCGGTACATCCCCTATCCACGAGTATTGGAACAATAATAACAAATACTGTGATGACATTCTCACACAAAGATCCATTTTAATGTTTTCTGTAGGCTGACATTGCACCATATCAAGGTACTCAGCACTTCTAGGTTACTGAGTCTCGTTGTAGGATTTGGGGTCAATCTGGAATCTTCAGAGATGAAGACTTGAAAAGTGTTTCACTTAAACATTCTATGCATATTCACATCAGTCTTGACATTTAGTGTTGGAAGCTCAGTACACATTTTAAGGTGCCAAATCAAGTTGGTGCCACCACATACACGCTATGATTTTTTTTCGCAACTGTATATGTGTGTGTGTGTGTGTGTGTGTGTGTGTGTGTGTGTGTGTGTGTGTGTGTGTGTGTGTGTGTGTGTGTGTGTGTAGCTACATATATTAGTGTTTTTACCAAAATGTCAATGTACTCAACCTTCATTTGGTGTATTTGCCTAAATGCTAAACACAACAAAGCTGCATGCCTTAATAATTTTTATAGGTCTGTCAACAGGTCTAAAGTTACTTAGGGTTAGGGCTAGTGTTACAGTTTTATATTCATTCTGAACGAATTAAAACATTTTCTAAGAGGTAATTACCACATCATGTGATATTCCAACAAAACAAAACGTCAATTCAAACAAGCAAAACATAACGCTCTATTATTGTTAGTTGTGGTGTGAAACGTCAATTGTTAGCATCAAGCACGACTTGAGGAAGGCACTGTTTTGTTTTTAGTCATTTGTTGAATTGCTCTTTCAAAACCACCCCTCGTTCAGCAGTGTTGTTATAGACCGTCAGCACTCTGATCTTCTTGCAGCCCCCCAAAAAAGCCAAAAACCAAATCCAAAAGCTTTCGGCGATATTTTCAAGAGTGTTTCTGACGATCTCGTGGGCCCACTGTTGCATTATTCAAGTGTTTCCAAGATAGGTGGATAAGTATTATCCATGATGACTACCAAACTGATGGCTCAGACTACTTGGAGCTGCAGGAATTAACCTAGATTTACTGCGGCATCCACTTCAGGTCATATGTAGTCTTCCACCATGCCTGGTTTCTGCTTTAGGTTGTGATAGTTTAAACTCAATGCTAGTTAGGACTACAGAGGTTTATCCTCTTCTGTGCATTGCTGTTTGATGGCAGTTGATCACAGCGCCACTGGCAGCATATGCACCAAGCAACAATCTCTATTTCCTAACAAAGTTGGACAATCGTCATGCTGTCTCCAGCAAAGTAGCAGATGGTATATTCATGAGGAGCTAGTCGCCCTTGACATCTTCAGCAGCGAAGTACCTCCTGTGATGAAAGTCAAGATGGCAGCGCACACAACTCTCATAAACCCAACCCCTCTAGGAGAGCAACCGCAACCCTCAAAGTTACTGGAAGGACAATTGTATAATACCCACGTTGCGTTTGTCACAGCGCATTCAGCCAGCCTATAGGGGATGTAAGTATCGTAATTTAGTTTTAGCTCCGGAGTCCACTGGCGACCTCGGCTGTTTTGATGCCTGTGTAAAGAATAGGATTATATTTTGATTTTGATGTACTCATAGAACTGACACCAAACGGTGTAAATTTTTCTGGTTTCAGACAGATAAAAAGATGTTTAAGGTGTGTGAGAAGTTTTATGTATAAGAATTTTCACTGTAATTGTTTGAGAGTTATTTACAACTGGAAACCATATATTATTGCTTGCGCACTGCCAATATTAAAAATCTATATGCATAGCAAACCTGTTAACTTTACGCAAAACAGTCTGTTTGAGGGCATGTGCTTTGTGGGCTTATGTGCAATTAGGCCCCTTGTTAGAAATTAATATTTTCAGATTTTTCGACTGATTCCACACATCTATATGAGCAGTTTTAGCGGTAACCTATAATATGTTTTTAATATCTGAAGTGAGATCCGATATTTAAATAATTATTTCAGGGACAATTAATTGGGAAATTACATTTCTAACTCTTCAAGGTTTTCTGACACATTTGTTCCTTCTGATCAACAAACATTGTGATTATAATAAGTATTGTCTATTTACAAGTTCTTATGATTGTAGAAACTGTGTCATTATTTACAATATTAAAATTTATATTGAAACATTTCTATTATATGAATTACAAAGCTTCAGAAAAGTCCAAATCATTGCAGCCGAAGCAGAACTTCAGCAAAATCTGGTCTTGAAATTACGACTTTCCAGCCTGCATAATAGTCAATCAATCAATCAATCAATCAATCAATCAATCAATCAATCAATCAATCAATCAATCAATCTATCAGTCAGTCAGTCAATCAATCAATCATTATTCATGTGTATATACAGAAGCACTGACACAATTTGTGGTGCGGGAGATACTATTGTGCTGTGTCATCTGTGAATATAATAAAAAGACAAATATGAATGCATCAAAATTACAATTTTCAACTCCTTCTTTACAGGCACGCACACACGAACGCACGCACACACGCACTCACGAACGAACGCACGCACGCACACACGCACACCTTGCAATTGATTGGACATTTAGCAGATTGAAAGTATAGTTATTACAATTTATTGTATACTAGGCAATGGGAATGACATTAATGATTATTTCCTTTTGCAGAACATATTACACAATTTACAGTAAACAGCTTTGAAACTATATATTTAATTATTTTGTACTCACTGTCTTTAATGCTGTAATACTGTGGACTATGATAATGGTGGTCTCCACCTGTAACTATAACCCACCAGATTCAGTCACAGCAGAAGCTTTGTAATTCATGTGAACATTCTAATATATAAAGCTTCTCACACACCTTTAACATTTTTACATAGGTCTGAAACCAGAACAAAATTACACAGTTTGGTGTCAGTTCTGTGAGTACACCCAAAAACAAAATATAATCCTTTTCATTACACAAGCATCAAAACAGCCGAGGTCACCAGTGGACTCCAGAGCTAAAACCAGGTCACGAGACTTACGTTCCCTATTCTATCGCCTCAAGAATCAACCATAGCTTCTTAGCGGGTGACCCCCTTCTGTGGCCCAATTCTACAACGTACATTGAGGGCCGCAAGAAGATCAGAGTACTGACGGTCTACAACAACACTGACAGTCTACAACAACACTGACGGTCTACAGCAACACTGACGGTCTACAACAATACTGGCGATCTACAACAACACTGACGGTCTACAGCAACACTGATGGTCTACAAGAACACTGATGGTCTACAACAACACTGACGGTCTACAACAACACTGACGGTCTACAATAACACTGACGGTCTACAACAACACTGACGGTCTACAATAACACTGACGGTCTACAGCAACACTGATGGTCTACAACAACACTGACGGTCTACAGCAACACTGACGGTCTACAACAACACTGACGGTCTACAACAACACTGACGGTCTACAGCAACACTGATGGTCTACAACAACACTGATGGTCTACAAC
>BSQZ01000027.1:2570000-2577500 GCA_033239005.1 Lamellibrachia satsuma
CCTCTGATTGGTCAATTATTACCCTTACCCTTCAACCAAATGTTCATCAAATGAAGCGCCCCTTGTGTCTAAATGTGTCATACTTTGACCTATTTATCTCCCAAGAACTACCCCTAGCGACCAAATATGTCATAAGCACATAACATGACATCATCGGCAAGATTCGCTGTTTTATCGATATTTCCGCATATCTACAAACTCGCCGTTTTCTTCAGGTTGGGTTGTGCCACATGTACATCAATACAGACATGACTATACACCCAAACGATAACGTAATCAGGTGAAATTGACTGTGTGGAGCGAAGTGCCTCACCTTCGACCAAGTCGACACGGTCAACAAAAGACAAAGAGAGGGTACAGGGCAGGTCCACACAAGGCGTATTCACCCAAACAAGTGGGGCTTGCTTAAGCAATATACGCCAGTTACACGACGTCCATTGGTGAAAACCCAGCACGCCCAGTGTCTTTCTGCCTGCGGTATGCCAAATCTGTTTGTGATGTCAGGATAGTTGGCAAGGCGACCATGATTTGCAAGCTGATCGAGGATAAAGATCTTGACGTTCTCGCCATCACAGAGACGTGGTTGACTCCTGATGACTCTGTGTCCGCGGGTTGCACCACCCCTGCCGGCTACCAACTGCGACATGCTGACAGAAAGCGCGGTATCGGTGGTGGCGTTGCTGTCGTATACAAGGCGGGCTTCATGACGCGCGAACTGGAGCTACCGAAAACAAGGGCATTTGAGACAATGGGAGTGCTTGTTAGCAGTGATGCTCAATCGCTTCGCCTTGTCGTGATATATCGTCCTCAGCCAAACAGAAAAAATGGCTTCACGGAGTTTCTTCTTGTGTTTGCGGACTTACTGTACATCGTGGCGATGGACACTTCAAACTTGTTGATAGCTGGTGAATTTGATACAGGTGGCGCAACCCAGACTTGAGGCGAATTTGCAGATATGTGGAAAAATGGAGAAAAAACAGTGAGTTTGTAGATATTTGGAAAAATCGAGAAAACAACGAGTTTGTAGATACGCGAAAAAATCGAGAAAACGGCGAGTTTGTAGATACGTGGAAAATCAAGAAAACACAGAGTTTGAAGACACGCGAACAAATCGAGAAAACTTCGAGTTTGTAGGTATGCCGAAAAATCGAGAAAACGACGAGTCTTGCCGATTATGTCATGTTATGGGCTTCATAGTGTTATGGAGAGGTAAAAGACCAGTTCTGCCGCGTGTTCCGAGATGCATTCCAGGAGCACAGAGGACCAGTCGGGTTGTACACAGCAGAGTAATTTCCACTATTTGTTATGATTTCAATGGGGCATTTGCTGAGTATGACCCCACAGAGATGACAGTGACAGGACGGGAACACGTGGCGGCACACTTGACCGGGAGGGAGGGCCACAGCCGAGCCCAACTGAACTTGCTATTCCACGTAATTGAGCATAGGCAGTCCAATAGGTATTGTTTAAGTGTGCGGCCATTGACATCATGTAGTCCAGCTGTTTGCCAAGGTCGCGTATGTCGGTTGAAGTGGATACGTTGCAGCCGCAGATATTGATGGGAAGAGGAGGTAGCGGCGGAACATGTTTGTTAGATGTCCCGAACAGTATTGCTTCTCTCTTCACCTCATTTGAAGGACCCTTATGATGCAATAGACTTGGACACCTTCGTAGTGGAACTGAACCAAAGCAAGTTGTCACAGGAACCTCAACGCAAAGCCAAGTGTGCACCGATTAGAAGAAACAGCATCTGCAATCTCAATGGTACTAGCCATGGTAGCGGTTGGAATGGAGGCCGACTGGGTTAATGTGGAAACTGACGAAGTATGGAGAAAGACCGCACTATGCGTTGTGGAGATTGGTGAAGCGGCCAAGGTGAGCTCAGTCCGCTGACAATCTTGGGTATCGGAAAATACCTGACACCTAGTGATGAAGCATGTTGAGCTCAAACAGTGGGACAGACCAGCAACAGTGGCAAATTTCATCAGATTGCTTAATGTGGCTGCGCATGCTGCCCGATTGACATGGCTCGATGAAGCAATGATGGAGACCACGACCAGGCTGGGGATTTGTGTTGCCCTTACCAGATTGTGACGTGAATAATGCTGCCCGCATTGCTTGTTGCAATGTGATGTCACGACGTTGCGATGTGACAATGTGACTTTGTAATGGTATGATGTTGCAACGTTAATATGTTACAACATCAAGATGTTAAGACGTAAAGATGTTACAATGTGACGATGTGACGTTGCAATGATGCAATGTGCTTTAATGATGTTACGATGTAGTCGAATCGAGAGAAGAAAATACCAAACTGTAGTGCAGAGACTTTCCACGTAGATCTACGTATATATATATATATATATATATATATATATATATATATATATATATATATATATATATATATATATATATATATATATATATATATATATATATATATATATATATGACTAAGACAACATGTTTCCAGCATCGCAGCGTGTCAAAAAGGTCGTCAGCAAGACGAAGATGCCTCGTAGGTGTGACAAGAAGCACCATAGACGAAGGAGGGAGAGCAACTGAATCTACATCTACAAGATGCTAAAGCGGATACATTCTGACACTTGTATCTCAAGCGACGACGAAGGTAAACGGAGGGGAAAATGATTGGTGATGGCTGAAGGGGCCGAAGGCCAAAGGTGATTGGAAACGAAAGGGTAAAGAGATTAGCAGATGACAGGTACTGAACGAAGACGCTAGCGGACAGACGTGTGTGTAGGTGTGGACGGACAGAAGTGCGTGGACGGACAAATGGATGAAGGCAAACGGAGGGAGAAATGGTCGGAGATGACCAAAGGAGACAGTGACCGGCGGTGGTTGGACATAAAAGGGACAGTGGCACACACAGTATGGCCGGGTTGTCCTGTCAGTAGATGACTAAGTGTGTGAGTTCAGTTTAGCTAAAATAATGAAAGACGTCACCAAACAACACAACAGCACCATTATGTTAGTTGAATAGATATTTGCTACTTCACGCCTTCGCTGCTTCGCTACTTTGTTGCTTTACTATGTCGCTACTTCACAGAAGTATATGAAAACGGACGGAAGTGAATGTAGGGACGGAAGTGGCTGTATAGGCGGAAGGACGGAAGGGCCGAAGGTGAATAGGTTCCACCACCACACCACAGCACACCAATGTCAGAACACAGGAACATTTGCTACCTTCCTTCCGCACCGCGCATGAATGCACCAGAGTGCTCCACAAGTTGCTGACCAATGCTAAATGACAAGTAGATGAGTATGATTAAAGCATGACAAATTGGAGGGAAATGATGGACCAAACAAAGCCTGCCAGAAGACAGCCCAAGCTGGCGAAGACTCCATGGAAATGGTACCCATACTACCGTCCCGGTCAAGGGATGAAGAAAGAGTTGGCGCGAAACCTTGTGCCAGAGCGCACCATTGGGATGATGATAGGCAGTAATATGTACTTGGGTAACATGATTACTTATTTGGTCGCTTTTTGGGTGGAACGTTAAGTTCACATTATTAAATCTGTGATCACTATGGTTAGTTCTTGGGATGAACATTTGTTGGAAAAGGTTGCTAGGAGCACTTCTTGTTATGAATATAAAGCAAATTATTGCATTATGTGGTCACTAGGACTCTAAGAGTAGTTCTTGTTATGAACATTTGTCGGATAAGGTCGCTAGGAGCGCATCTTGGGAGGAATATAAATCAAATTATTGCATATGTGGTCGCTAGTGCAGCTTGGGTGGAATATAGGTAAAAGTATTACACATGCAATCGTTAGGGGCGCTTCTTGGGAAGAAAACATGTTAAAATGTCACTAAGGGCAATTCTTGGGAGGTGTATGATGCATTTGATCACTAGGAGACGCCTCTTGGGAGGAAAAACAGGTCTAAATGTAGCGCTTATGGTCGCTAGTTCTAGGGAGGTAAATAGGATAAAATATAACACTTTTGGTCACTTGGGATACATATGTTAACCCAGATTTTTAATGTTGTATTATTGAATGGTCATATACCAAACGATTGGGTAATTGGCATAATAAAACCAATATATAAAAATAAAGGTGACATAAATGATCCAGAAAACTACAGAGGGATAACACTCCTTAGCTGATTGGGAAAATGATTTACTTCAATTATAAATGAGAGATTGAATATTTTTATAAACTCAAATGAAATAATGAGTGAAGTCCATGCTGGCTTTAGGAAGGGATATTCTACAACTGACCAAATTTTCACACTCAAATTTATTGTTGAATTATTTTATGTCAAGGAAGAAGGCTGGTCTGCACCTTTGTAGATTATTGTAAAGCATTTGACTCTACCAATAAAGCAACACCACCGCTTAAGTAATGCGCGCAGTCTGTGCAGTGGAAGGTCTATAAACACACTGGAAATGTAGAAGACTATACCAACTACAAAGAGGCACTTAACCTAGCTACTACTGAAATTAGAAAATCTAAAAGAACCTTTGAACAAAAATTGGCAGGTAATATAAAAAATGACAGCAAGAGTTTCTATGCTTATGTAAGGAGTAAACAGAAAGTTCGAGATAAGGTCGGACCACTGGAAAGCAACAGTGAAAACATAATTTCAGATGGGTTCCAAATGGCAGAGGTCCTGAATGAGTATTTCAGCTCAGTTTTTACCACAGAAGATATCAGCTCACTTCCAGTTCCATTGACTAAATTTGAGGGCAATACATCAGAATATTTAGGGCAGTTATTTGTAACTCCTGAAATGATAGCAAAGAAAATTAAGAAGATGAAAGATAATAAATCACCTGGAGTTGATGGGATACCACCAAAACTGCTAAAGGAAATTGTTGATCAAATTAGTACACCACTTGCAAACTTATTTAACTTGTCACTAGAAGAAGGAATAGTTCCTTCTGAATGGAAAGAAGCAAACATTACGCCGTTGTTTAAGAAGGGATCGAGGAAGAAGCCAGAAAATTACAGACCAGTGAGTTTAACATCAGTTGTATGTAAATTACTTCAAACATTAATTAGAGACCACATGGTGGAATTCCTCATAAAACATAAATTAATAAATACATCTCAACATGGATTCCTAAAAGCAAGGTCATGTCTAACCAATCTCTTATGTTTTTAGAAGAAATTACAAAGTGGGTAGATGACGGGTCACCAGTGGATGTTGTCTACTTAGATTTTCAGAAAGCTTTCGATAAAGTGCCACATCAAAGATTGTTACTTAAACTAAAAGCCCATGGTATAGGCAATGATGTAATCAACTGGATAGAAAAGTGGCTTACACACAGAAGACAGAGAGTAATAGTAGATGGTAAGATTTCAAACTGGAAATCTGTTTTGAGTGGGGTACCACAGGGATCAGTGTTAGGCCCTATACTGTTTTTAATATATATAAATGATTTGGAGGATGACATATCTAGCAAAGTACTCAAATTTGCAGATGACACAAAAGTATTCAGAAAGGTTACTAATGATACAGATAAACAAAGTTTACAGGATGATCTAGAAAAATTAGTTAAATGGTCAGAAAAATGGCAAATGTTATTCAATTTTGGGAAGTGTAAATGTATACACATAGGACATGGAAATATGGACGAGGAATATAAAATGGGGGATGCTGTACTAGGTAGAACCACACAAGAAAAGGATTTAGGAGTAACATTTAATGCTGACATGAAAGTTTCAGAGCAATGTGGGATTGCTGCTTCGAAAGGAAATCAAATTCTAGGCCTAATTAGGAGAACTATCACGTATAAGGAGAAACATCTAATTGTACAAAGCAATAGCTAGACCACATTTGGAATATTGTATTCAAGCATGGAGGCCATATCGCAAAAAAGACATAGATAAGCTAGAAAGAATACAACGAAGAGCAACTAAGATGATTCCAGAATTAAGAGACCTTAGTTACGAAAGTCGCTTATTACAATGTGGTTTGACAACACTAGAGACCAGGAGACTAAGAGGAGACCAAATAGAAGTGTTTAAAATAGTGAACGGTTATGAGGATGTTGATAGGAATATGTTCTTCAAACTTAAAGAAGGCAGTAGAACCAGAGGACACAAAGCAGCATTAGTTAAGGAGCAGTGTAGGTTGGATATGAGAAAGTACTCATTCTCACAGAGGGTGATAAATGAATGGAACAAACTGCCAAATGATTGTGTTAATGCTAGTAGTGTGAATATGTTTAAAAATAGAATTGACAGATATCTGATAAGGGCGGGCTACAAATAAATGAGAAAATTTTGGACTCTCGATAAGCCAATGGCTTCCTTGTCCACTTGCCATCTGGAACTTGTTGTTCGAGATGGCAATCTTGTTAAATCTTGTTAAAACTAGGTGATGATGCAGGCTACTGAATCTGCCAACTGACATTATGCTTAAATTATCTGACAGTTGCATAACACCTATATTATTATACGGATGTGAAATGTGGAGCTAGTGTTGATATTCTGGAGACAGTACATACAACATTTTAAAATAATTTTTTGAAGGGTCCAACTTATCTCACAATATGCCAATATATGGAGAGCTAGGATGCTGCCTGCTATCAATCATTATAAAACAGAGAATGGTTTGCTATTGGACAAGAATATTGAAAAGTAATGGAGATAAACTTAATAAGGTTATATATGCAATCTGGTATAACCTTCACAGTAAAACTGTTCACTTGTCACCTTGGATTAAATGTGTTAGTAAATTTTTTGAAAATAATGGTTTTAATTACATATGGATGATACAAGATCATAATATAGATGCCAAGATTGTATACATATGTGAATGGGATCAAATTAAACAGCTTTGGCAGAATAAAATAAGTTATGATATTAATGATAATAATAAGATATATAAACTTTTTAATATTCACATGGAAAAGAAAGGTATACAAAAACTCTACCTGAACACTTAACAAAACATTACTTCAATTTAGAATAGGGACATCAAAACTGCCTTAACAACTGATGAAACTTCAATATTTCTAGAATAATTTTATTTGCAAATTTTTGGATAAAGCTGTAATAAGGGATTAAATTAACTTTTTGTATGAATGTACTAAGTTAGATGACCTGAGATTTAAATATATGTATTCAGGTTCAACTTGCATGATAAGTTCTTATATAGCACGGTATCCAGTCCTTAGGACTGCTCAAAGCGCTTTACACTTCATCCCCTGGCAGACCTGTTCATTCCAAGGCCATTTCAACTTCTCAGGGAAGCATTTAGCCATGCTGCAATTACTGCGCAAAGACTATTCGTTCACATATCCACCACTGCCTGTATTGCCAGGTACTCATTTATACAGCTGAGTGAACTGTGGCAACGTGGGGTGATCAAACTTGCCAAAGGTTGGAAGTAACCGCAGTGAGATTTGAAACCGGGTTCTCTCGATTGAGAGTCCCGCATTCTAACTGGTATGCTATCGCGCCCCACAATGTTCGATCTAGTGTATCTTATTTAGGTACTACAATGAACACATCACTTGTTTACA